>JALQPE010000222.1:0-35182 GCA_030407315.1 Asparagopsis taxiformis
CCCCGGCTGGGACTCCGTCTGCAGCACCTCCGCATCTGCCAACCCGGGAGGACTACCTTTGCCATAGCACTCTGCCGCAATTCCACATGTTTTGAGCCACTATCATGTCATCATCATGATGTTCACTGTCCCTGCGAGCACGCTTTGCCTCGGTCAAGCCCCATCTCTCTCCTCCGCGCCGTTCCTCCTTCCTCACTTTCTCGCTGCGGATCCCCAGATCTGCGCCGTCCCGTCTTGTCGACTACCGGACCGCGGTTCAATGCTGCCGGTAGGCCCAGACCGCGCTTCTTCGCACGGGATTGTCGGGCACTCCGATACAGCAGCTGCTGACCGGGTTTTCTGGAGGGCCCGAGGCTTCTGGAGCTTTCTTCTTCGCAATACGCGGCGGCATAATGAAGCTTTCCCCGGAAGCGATGAACGATTGAGTTGCACACGAGATACAAAAAAGATTGCTGTATAGTGTCGGTAACCACAACGGTCTGCGATGAACGTTCAGGTCAGGTCAAGTACCGGATAATACGCCAACAGCCCAGATTGTATACGGTAGGCATCATCACAGTATTTAATGAGGTACAATTACAGCTGTCGAGCTAGGCCGCGAGCACACCTATGTCCGGAAGACGTCCTGATTTGAATTAAAATTTGGGCTATTCTCAAAACAGCACATGTGAACATGTTTTTGAGATGGGGGTGTGCCGTACGGCACAATCGACCGCCCAAATCGATGTTTTTTGCAATATTTTTTTGTGCCCGAAATTTTAGAATTTCTGGGCTGGCCAGCAATGCAATCGAGCTGGACATCCACCGGACGTCCATTTCAGGTTGGTCGTGAGAGAGCGGGGCGGGACCATGATGGAACAAGGACCAAGACCTGTCCCTGGCGTATTGAGCCTGAAATTGACCCTTCGTCAGACGCCATTTAGCCTTACAGTTGGTGCTTACAGAAGCCAGTGATGACCCCGCTCGGGGCGGCGGTCGTTTCCTGGGGCCGTTGTGGCCAAATTAGACACCCTGATTTGAATTAAAATTGGGCTATTCTCAAAAACATGCACATGTGAACATGTTTTTGAAATGGGGGGGTGCCGTACGGCACAATCGGCCGCCCAAATCAAGGTTTTTTACAATATTTTTGCTGCCCGAAATTCTACAATTTCTGGGCTGGCCAGTAATGCATTAGCTATGTGCTCTAAACCGATTCTAACAAGCAGAAAGAATCCTCTCCTTCATGACGATGCTCTCGAATGAGTGCAATGCAACGGACTCCCTCCAGGAGAACGACAAAGCATCGTCTTTTGCAAGACATTTTCGTACGAAAAATAATCGAAACACATATTTGACTTTAACCTAACAGCTATCGCGAGCACCGTACTCAGCTAAATTTCCTCTGTAATTTCCTTCCTCCAACCAATCAATAGCCGCTTGGTCACAGGCTTAAAAGCCTTCCACTATTTGTCCTATCCATCGAAGAGGGTTCGATCCAGGCCTTGATGGGTGTGGAACCCGAGAACTTGAAAATGGAACATATTGCGACAGAGATGAGATGTCATTCTCTTTCGTTTACTTTTTCTAACAAGATTCTAAACGTCTACGCAGCGGAACGAACCCAATGTCGTCCGTCCGTTTTCAGCCCGGTGAGATGTTTTTGCCATTAACGGAGGTGGAGGCGGCTATGGAGGAAGCCTGCGGTTCGGGTATTCTTTCCATTAACGGAGGTGGAGGTGGCGGCTTTGGAGGAAGCCTGGAGAACATGTGAGATGTCAGTACCCATGGATCACAAGAAAAACATGTAGAGGTCCAGTTTGGATATTGTTGCCATTAACGGAGGCGGAGGAGGCGGCTACGGTGGAAGCCTGGAGAGCATGTGAGATGTCAGTACCCATGGATCACATGAAGAACATGTTGAGGTGCGGTTCGGATATTCTTTCCATTAACGGAGGCGGAGGAGGCGGCTACGGTGGAAGCCTGGAGAAGAATAGAATAGTCCTATACCCATGGATCACAAGTAGACGTAGTTGGGCTCCTTTTCGAAGCCCATTCGTCTCTTGAATAAATTTAGCACCCAAATCATATACGATTGCCGAGTTGACACCCCGTATGTCTCGTTGGTAGAAATAGCAGGGGTTCCACCACTCAGCTGGCGGGAAGTAGTTACTGATTATATGAGATATGGCTTAGCTCCCGCCAAAACCGATAGCTCTGGGCTCAGGTTCTCCAAATGTGGTTATACGAATGTGTTCTGACAATGGTAGAAGACGAATATCTGCATCCTGCTTTGAATTAAAATTTGGGCTATTCTCAAAAACATGCACATGTGAACATGTTTTTGAGATGGGGGTGTGCCGTACGGCACAATCGACCGCCGAAATCGATGTTTTTTGCAATATTTTTTCTGCCCGAAATTGTAGAATTTCTGGGCTGGCCAGCAATGCATCTGAGTCGGACATCCCCACGTCCAGTGGCCGTCCGGATGTCGCTCACCTGGTAAGCGTGAGGCACCTGTGTCAACCTATGTGACTGGCGGCCTTGCAGTACAACACTCAAAGGCAGGGAATCACAATCTTTTTAAAATTTTTTCTCTACCACGTATCCGTCACAACTTATTACCTACACCGGTTACGGGTTTCAAGACCTTTCCAGTGCTGTGTACCCGTATACTCTGTTCCGTTCGATATCAACCAGTGTTCCTCACGAAAGAGTGCAAACGTCACGAGATACGTCGTCAAATTTGACTGTCTCGCCGAGCGGTCGCCATCCTGTACCGAATTTTCCACTCATTCCATTATGACGAATAAGCGCAGGCGCAACAGCAATCCGATCGTTGACGACGCAACCGTGCCAATTCTGCGCGAACCCGCTAGCCCTTGGGAGGATTCTAGTGACATGGGTACACGTCGAAACGTAGGTCGCGCCGCCCGCGAAACTACTCTCGCTGGCAAAGACTTCCTCCGCCTCTTGCTGGATTTATTCGCCCACTCAAGTTTCGCAGACTTGACGGACAAGCCGGGAGGTTTCACATACGCGGACCTTGGCGCTTGGGTTGCGCAGGGCACGGAAGAACAATTTGTGGCGCTGCAAGGTCGACTCAGCATGTCCTTCAGCGGTCGTTCGAAGAATGCTGGAGTCGAGGCGGATGTTGCCGAAATCGTCATGGCAGAGATGAACGTTGAGCGAGCCAAGCAGATTGTTCGTCTGGCATTACCCATTGCCGAGTTTTCAAGACAGGATGAGCGTATCGGGCAATGGGTTGAGCACTGCATCCTTTCTGGGATCGTGCCGCAGACCTTCCTTATTGGATGTAACATGCTTCCTTCGCCACTACAGGCGCCGCAGCGCGGGGAACCAAGCGCCTTCGTTCTTGCTCCACCGGAAACGTTCGAGGTATTGATGTATTTCCAAGCGTTGTCTATCATCCGAAATCACAACAAGAACCTGCCGCGTCGCCGAATAGGAGATGCGGCCGAAGAGGGGAACGAAGCCGCACGCGTCCCAGCCCATCGGAAAAGCACTAATCGAGCTTGTTACGTGGTTCAAGTTTTATACCATGCTTGGACCGATGTGGCCTACGCCGCAAAGTTTTCCAGCTTCGAAGAGTTGATGGCGCCGTACATCATTTTCGACAGCAGTGAGCATTGGTTTGACGTGCTCGATGAAGGTCTATTCGCACCGATGGAGCAGAAGCTAGATCTCTACCACAACAAAGCTCCCCTATCTCATCCTGATGGATATGGTGGAAAAGTAGAGACAAGAACCAGTGCGCAGCACAGTGCATTTAGGGACCTTGTGAGGAAGTTCTTCGACCGGTTGCAGTTTCTTATCGTCAACCCGGACCTGTACACCTGGCCGGAGTCCGACCGCTGGGGGGCACTGGAAATATACTTCTCAAGCGGAAATCCGGACAAGCTGCCAGCGTATTTTGACACCCTCGACGAAGACGTTATGGCTGTCCTCCGCCCGGCACCACAAGCCGCGGACGCAGAAAAGGTCCCCAAGCCGGTTGATGACACTCCCACTCGTCGCAACACAGGAGGGAGAGGTTTGGTTCCGTCGACAAGACACACAACCAGGCTTCAACTTGGACCTGGGAGGACCAGTCTTACTGCCCAAGGGCCGTCTCCCCCGTCACCGTCACCCCATGCGACAGAAGAGCAGGAAAGTGAAGGGCAGGCTCTCGCAAAGGACTTTCTTTCGAAAATGAGTCAGTATTGCCGGGTGTACGACGTCCCTTTCGAAGATTTGGTCAGTGCCGACGAGAGCCGAGAACACGTGCCCATCACGGGCAACGTTCAGCTCATTCTGACTGATCCGCCCTACAATGTTCGTCGTAAGAGGAACGATTCCAACTCTTCGTACGACAGGCTAACTGCAGAAGATATGCAGGCTAGCATCGAAGTGTTTGACGAGCTGTTGCGCCCCGGTGGCCACGGCATCGTGTTCTGCTCCGTTTTGCAGTTCTACGAATGGTTCCATTACTTGGAAACGTACAAAGGACCGCAGTCAGAAGGCCCAACCGATACTGCTGCCAGTGATGACGGGTCGGATGAAGAAGAGGTTACGTCCATGAATTCGGACTCCGAAGCATCGCAGCACAGTGGCGAAGAAAGTGCGGATGAGGAGGAGGACGAGGAGGAGGAGGACGTCGTTCGGAATTCAGTTTTCTTCGTTGACGAGGTACCTCTGTTGTTTGTCCGACTACCTGGGCACCTCTATCAAATGCCGGGGCGGAAGAGGTACCAACGCATGAACATGGCAGAGGTCGCTATCCACTTCTGGAAGCGAGGTGTTCCGTTCAAGACCGGAAGCGAGATGGTGGCCTATAGGAACCACGGATACATGGACGGCACGTACCCGGCGTGGTGCAACGTCACCATCAATATGCCCGCCATCGATTCGAATGAGATGGTGTGGCGAACAAGGAGCACAACCGGTGCTACGGTCAGAGTTCGTGCAGAGCAGAAGAGCGTCGCTCTCATGATGGAGTTGATCAGCCAGCATTCACAGCCTGGTGATATTGTTGTCGATCCATTCTCTGGCACTTTCGCAACGGGAAAAGCAGCTATGAGCTTGCCTGAGCACCGTGTTTTCGTCGGCAGTGACATGGACAAATTGTGTGTGGTACGATCGCTTCCAAAGCTGTGTGCAGTCATGTCACGTGTAATTCTTTCAAACAACACTGACATGAGGGTCACGACAGAAGCGAAACAGAGTGCTGAGAAGTTCTTGGCGTCCCCCTCTGTCACGATGCGTACGCAGAGGGAACGCAGGATCATCGAACCCCCACCTGGCCTTCCCCTGTACCAGAGGTTCCCGAAATATATTCGGCAGTACCTCTGGCAGCTGTGCCCAGAGTCGATTGCGTCGCGCGAGCACATGGAGAAACCGGTACATTATTGGCCACCTTCCCTGCGCCGCTGGTTGCAAACTGAAAACCCTCGCGTGATGCGGGCACACGATTGTGTTGCGAAAAAATTGAGCGTTCGACCATCGCTGATTAAGCATCCAAATGCAGGAAGAGGGCTCTTCGCTGAACAGACATTTAATGTTGGTGACGAAGTATGTGCATACTACGGAACTGTTGTGTACTCTGATATGAGCAAGGAGTCGATGAGGTTCGCGTACGGAGAGGGTCACATGGCGATAACGAAGGAAACATTCTTGATGTATGCTATCAAGCTGTATGCAACAGCGGAGGACGACGAAAACATCGAGCATCCAATTTGGATTGTTCCGGCTCCGTTCTGTTCGGCGCAGTTCATCAACGACCCGCGGTATTTGCGAGGTGAGGACACTCCGGCGGAAGACACCAGGCGGATGGCCAACGTCGAGTTTGTCGAGAACTACAGCAGCGGTTCGACGGGGAAGAAGCTCAAGGCGAAGGACCTAGAAAATCCGAAGATCATTGTAGTACGTGCAATCCGCGATATCCGTCCGGGGCAGGAGCTCTACGTTCATTATGGGACAGCGTTTAGAGCATGGAATTAGGGTCACGAAAGATGTTTTCATTTCGACTACAAATAAAGCTACGTTCCAGAGTTGAAGTATATCATATAATGCAGAATGTCCAGCCACCATTAGTCCAGGGTGAAACCTATTCGGCAGTACTCGCCTGTCAAAAACCAATCGTTCACACTCTAGGTGCACTTCGTCCGAGCAGTGAACCTGACTGCTTGGTTGCTGTTATGCGTGCAGATGCAAAATACAAGACCAAGTTGAAATGGACGCCCGGTGGATGTCCAGCTCAGTTGCATTGCTGTCCAGCCCAGAATTCTACAATTCAGGGCAGAAAAATATTGCAAAAAAACATCGATTTCAGCGGGTCGATTGTGCCGTACGGCACACCCCCATCTCAAAAACATGTTCACATGTGCATGTTTTTGAGAATAGCCCAAATTTTAATTCAAATCAGGGTGTCTAATTTGGCCACAACGGCCCCAGGAACCGACCGCCGCCCGAGTGGGGTTGTCACTGGCTTCTGTAAGCACTAACTGTAAGGCTAAATGGCGTCTGACAAAGGGTCAATTTCAGGCTCAATACGCCAGGGACAGGTCTTGGTCCTTGTTCCATCATGGTCCCACCCCACTCTCTCACGACCAACCTGAAATGCACGTCCGGTGGATGTCCAGCTCGATTGCACTGCTGGCCAGCCCGGAAATTCTAAAATTTCGGGCACAAAAAAATTGTAAAAAATCAACGATTTCAGCGGGTCGTTTGTGCCGTACGGCACACCCCCATTTCAAAAACATGTTCACATGTGCATGTTTTTGAGAATAGCCCAAATTTTAATTCAAATCAGGGTGTCTAATTTGGCCACAACGGCCCCAGGAACCGACCGCCGCCCCGAGTGGGGTTGTCACTGGCTTCTGTAAGCACTAACTGTAAGCCTAAATGGCGTCTGACAAAGGGTCAATTCAGGCTCAATACGCCAGGGACAGGTCTTGGTCCTTGTTCCATCATGGTCCCACCCCACTCTCTCACGACCAACCTGAAATGCACGTCCGGTGGATGTCCAGCTCGATTGCACTGCTGGCCAGCCCGGAAATTCTAAAATTTCGGGCACAAAAAAATTGTAAAAAATCAACGATTTCAGCGGGTCGTTTGTGCCGTACGGCACACCCCCATTTCAAAAACATGTTCACATGTGCATGTTTTTGAGAATAGCCCAATTTTAATTCAAATCAGGGTGTCTAATTTGGCCACAACGGCCCCAGGAACCGGCCGCCGCCCCGAGCGGGGTCATCACTGGCTTCTGTAAGCACTAACTGTGAGGCTAAATGGCGCCGGAAGATGGGTCGATTGCAGGCTTCAAGCCTAACTTATGCTAGGGAGAAATCTTCTTCCGTGTTTTACTCCCTCAACAGAAACACTACTCACCCATCACGTTACTCATATTCCGTGCACTTTATATTAGTAGTGAACCCGCCTGCTTAGTTGCTGCAATGCGTGGATGTAGGCAGCACACGACCAACCTGAAATGGACGTCCGGTGGATGTCCATCTCAGATGCACTGCTGGCCAGCCCAGAAATTCTAAAATTTCGGGCACAAAAAATCTTGCAAAAATCAACGATTTGGGCGGGTCGATTGTGCCGTACGGCACACCCCCATCTCAAAAACATGTTCACATGTGCATGTTTTTGAGAATAGCCCAAATTTTAACTCAAATCAGGGTGTTCCCCGGATAAAGGGGTGCTCGCAGCCGCCCCAAAAGCCGCCTAGCTTGACAGCTGTAATTTTAACACATTACACATCAAGGACACTGCCTGCTTCACGCCACCTCGTCAGGTTTCGAGAGCCCGACTCGGGCCCGTTCTGAACGGACACTCACATCTCGATTGCCTGTCTTGCATTCCAGCGGTCACGATAGGTGTGTACCTAACAAAATTTCGGTTGTATTGTGTTATTATTTCCAGCGATTGGCGTTCACGACCATTCTTCAACTTAACGTGAAACATACCATCCACATCACTCGAATACGTCAACGTCAACCATCTCTTTTCCTTTCCAACTCAACAACCATGGCGGATACGCATTTCAGCAGTTTGTTTTCAACGGTTTGCGGCGATCAAGTGAGCGCGTCAGCGGAGTCGCGCGGACTCAAGCGCGGCGTCGATGTCGACTTGTTTGCGGACGTGGACGGTGCGGCTGTGCATATTGGGACGGCTTCGGTGAGCACTGCTGGTGGCGATGTTGGCCTTCCGCGCACGCTGCACAACCACAAGCTGCCGGAAACCGACGAGGCCGACTATATCGTCGTGCGCAACATTGCGACTAAGGACAAGTTCAAGGACCTCCCGTTCCCGTACATGTTTGATGGCGCCGAGGGACCGCCGGAGACGATGGGTGGAGCATACGCCGCGGCGTTTTACCCTTGGGATACTCGGATGATGCGCCCCGCTGCGGAGGATGGCTCTAGCGACATTCGTACCCCTGCTGCAGCGTCAAACTTCAACGCAGCGACGAACCAGGCCAGCTCGGGACGGATGCCCAGTACCGGTCCAGCAGGCGAAATCACTGGTTCGGGGGGTACGAAGCATCCAGCACGCTCCGTCCCGGTTTCGGGAGGCACGAAGCGCCCTGCTCGCTCTGCCAGAGCCTCCAGTGGAGGCACGAAGCACCCTGCTCGCTCCAACGTCACCGAAGCTACTACGCAGGACGTAACCGAGGTGGACGACGAACCGGAGGTGGCGGAAAGCATTCGTGAGCAGCAGGGGACGCAAATTATGGTGCCCAAGTTTGTGACGTCGGATTACGTCGGAGAAGGAGCGACTGTGTTGGTGAGGCAGCTAGTGGAACCGGCCGTGACCCTTCGCGATGTCAAAGAAGACCACGTGGAGGACCTGCGCAACAATATGTTGGCGGTGGGGTATGTGAGCTCTTCGCGTATCACTGTGACGGTGCTGAGGTCGCAGAACACGCATTTGTCCGCCGACACGCGTCTGTTCCAGAATGGCAAATTCCATGCCAATGCGAACGTGACCGTGATCGACGGACTGCATCGTCTCAATGCTATGCATAGCATTGCGGATGACTTCACGCGCCTCACCCGTATGCACAGAACCAAGCTGCCACAGGAGGCAAACCGCTTGCGCTGGGTTACTCAGCCTCTGGATGTGTACTACCTTCGCCGCAAGGACGACAGTGATCTCCAGCCTCATGAGATCATCCACAAGAGTGCAGAGTCGAACCATACGACTGGGACGCAACTGACGGAGCGCTCCCTGGTTCGAATCTTGTCGTCCATCCAGCAGTTCATCCGTACGATTGCTGTTGCAAACAACGTGGAAAACGCTGGCGACTTGCGTGAGTCTGATGTCATCCGAACATTGTTCGAGGCGCAGTTCATGGGGATGATGAATTCGACGAACACGGCTCGGCGGTGGACGCGTTTGGCTATAGCAACGCTGAAGCATCCTGTTCTCGACGACGTGTTGCGTGAGCTGAACAATTCCGAGCGCCGCAACGAGATTGGGATAACGCACCTGGACCACAAGATAGTGCGCGAGTTGCTGGAAGAAAACTTTGTCTTCGTCTTGCGTGGTCTTTCGGAGTACTTGAACCCTGCTCATGGCGGACGTCCGGATGGACGCTTTGACGTGAACGACTTTTATACATACGTCCGTCGCGTGACTGCAATAGCAAATTCTCTGTACGCTGCGTTTGGGCGCCCAAAGAGTATTATGCGCAAGTCATTTCTGAGCACAGAGATGGCAATTGGGTCGGTTAAGCAGCCGAAGGAGTTGCAATGGCATCTCACCAATGCCATTGCAATGTATAGAGGGGACGACCGGAGCAGTGAGGTTCGAATGCGACGGAGAACCACGCGTTTACAGGATTTGGAAACGAACTTGAAAGAGTTTTTCAATCCGACATTGAAGAAGAAGACTAAGGCTCGACGCAAACGCCGCCCTTCTGCTGCCAATGTGAGACTCACTCACAAGAAGCAGCGGAATGTCGAACATGAGCCTGCTTCGCATGGCATCCGCCGCCGTTCACAGCGACTTCGCTCGACGGGGAGCACACGCCTCGAGGAAGAAGAGCCGGTTGTGGTACAACAATCCGCCGGGGAAGAAGAGCAGGCCGTTGTTGATAAACCCACCGATCAACAACAAGCCACTGCTTCCGGTGATGAGGTTGACGAAGACTCCGCCCGTTCCCCCGATTCTGCCGTTGAGATTGTCCCCCAAGATAACCAACGTGCTGGTGCGACTCCCTCCAACCAAGAATCTGTCCATACCGCTTCGGACGAGGAAGACAAACAGGGTGCAGACGAGGGCCAAGTCGAAAGCAAGGGGGTCCGCGAAGTGACAATTACATTCACTGTTCCGGAAGGAGTGGAAGTCGATGAAGACGGTTACATCGTTCGTGACTCTCCTTCTGAAGACGACCTCCTCTTCGACGACCGTATGCCGTCTCTTCCTGACGATTTCGAAGACCGAGCCGAAGGGCATCATCTGGCGCAGCGTCCCGCGGATGTCATCGCATCGGTGAGGGTTGGCTGTCTGCCCCCGATTGAGCTCAGGTTGTTATTGGAGAGTGTGGAAATCGATGAGGAGGGCAGAGAGGTGAGGTATTTGAAGCAAGTGGCGATGGACCCTGTGTTTGAGGGGCTGCATATTCCGGAAGAACATCGGGCTCGTGTGCTATTCGAAATCGATCACGTCTATCCGATGTTCTTCGCAGCGTGGAAGATGGCTGCCAAGGCGATGTGTGAGCCTACATCGACGTTTCTACCCTCGAGGCTGGACTTTGCCCAGGTTGCGCGAATGTCTACAAGCTGGAAGGATTCGTATGAGGCCGGCACTGGTATGGCGTACTTCCACAATTGCCGAACGGAAATCAACGAGCGAGGGTATACGGTGATGCACAATTTCGCGGATGTAAGCTACCTCGATGCGTCGGACAAGTTCCCCTTTGACTTGGGTCTCATGGAAGAAATTCCTAACCAGGAATTGTTTCGGTACTTCTTGGGAACATGGGAGGGGGAGCAGGTGCACAAGGACCCTGGGAACCGGCAGCTGTGGAGTCCCATTGTCAATACAGGGGACGATGAAACAGATGAGAAGAACCGGAATGAGGGGAGGGCTCGCTTCACGTCTACACGCCAGTGCCTGGTTGACTATGCAGAGAACGACGAGACGCATATCGACCGGTTCAAGTTTGTGACGCGGCGAGCCCTACTGGATGTGTGGTTGGGAATCCTTGTCCGGCTGATAGGGCTGGAGGAGTGCGGTTTACCGGGAGAAAAACTTGTCATGCCGGCATCTGGGGGACGGTTTTTGATAACGGGAAAGGGGTGTCCTCGGCAGGTCCCACACAATGATTTCCCTGTTCCTCCTCGCGACCGCAAAGATCAACTTCCGGGTTACTTTGTTATTGCCAACGGAGATGACCCATTCCCTATCTGGGTGTGTCCAGGGTCCCACAAGTACGTCTTTTCCAAAGCGCTGGAATTAGATATGTACGCCAAGACGATGAAGCTGAAGAAGGTAATCGTTCCGCCACGTTCAGTCTTCATCGGTCACGGCCATGTACAACATGCCGGGGCAGGGCATGTCGACAGAGTTGTGTCACACACGACAACGAGGTATCACACGTATTTCAGGAATGCGTCGTATCCGATTCCCGACAATGTTTCGTTTGGTTTCATCAGGCGGTTGGGATTCGAAGAAGAAGTCATCGCCAATGCTCCGCGCCGGTCTGCAAGGCAAAGTCAACCGGCACCTGTCAATGTTCGCCACAAGACAGTTGTTCCCATCCCGGTCAAGAAAGATGGTAGGCCGAAGACAGGGCAGCTCCGAATGATGCGGATGAAGACGACAGAACCTCGCAAGGATGTAATGCACACACCGAGTGTGGCCCCGGTAGTGCCTCTTCTGCCGGGACAACCTGGATATCTAGTTCACTATCATAGTGAGGACGAAGAGGAAGAACAGTTTTCCGACGGCTAGATATCTTAACAACAACTACTTTAGCAAACAATTATCGAGAATATAATCATCTCCTTTATCACTTTCAATCTATGAACCTACTATAATGCACTTCCGTTCCATGCTTTCAAACTAGATTGTCCATTCCCTAGTGGGTTGGAGCATGATTCCAGGACGATTCCCTCACATCTCTAGACTCGATGGTCTATGCTAGAAATAGCAGAACAATTGGGTTTATACGTGCTTCATCGCCAACTTGCTTCTGGTAATGGCTGGACGTGCACGATACACGATCACCTGAAATGGACGTCCGGTGGATGTCCAACTCAGATGCATTCCTGGCCGGCCCAGAAATTCTACAATTTCGGGCACAAAAAAATATTGCAAAAAACATCGATTTGGGCGGTCGATTGTGCCGTACGGCACACCCCCATCTCAAAAACATGTTCACATGTGCATGTTTTTGAGAATAGCCCAAATTTTAATTCAAATCAGGGTGTCTAATTTGGCCACAACGGCCCCAGGCACCGGAACCGCCGCCCCGAGCGGGGTCATCACTGGCTTCTGTAAGCACTAACTGTAAGGCTAAATGGCGCCTAACGATGGGTCGATTCCAGGCTTCAAGCCTAAGTTATGCTAGGGTGACATCGTTTCCCCTGTTCCATCATGGTCCTGCCTTACTCCTCCACGACAAACACTACTCACCCATCACGTTACTCGTATTCCGTGCACTTTGTATGAGTAGTGAACTCGCCTGCTTAGTTGCTGCAATGCGTGGATGTAGGCAGCACACGACCAACCTGAAATGGACGTCCGGTGGATGTCCATCTCAGATGCACTGCTGGCCAGCCCAGAAATTCTACAATTTCGGGCACAAAAAATCTTGCAAAAATCAACGATTTGGGCGGGTCGATTGTGCCGTACGGCACACCCCCATCTCAAAAACATGTTCACATGTGCATGTTTTTGAGAATAGCCCAAATTTTAATTCAAATCAGGGTGTCTAATTTGGCCACAACGGCCCCAGGCACCGGCCACCGGCCCCGATCGGGGCTATCACTGGCTTCTGTAAGCACCAACTGTAAGGCTAAATGGCGTCTGACGAAGGGTCAATTTCAGGCTCAATACGCCAGGGACAGGTCTTGGTCCTTGTTCCATCATGGTCCCGCCCCGCTCTCTCACGACCAACCTGAAATGGACGTCCGGTGGATGTCCAGCTCGATTGCATTGCTGGCCAGCCCAGAAATTCTAAATTTCGGGCACAGAAAAATATTGCAAAAAACATCGATTTGGGCGGTCGATTGTGCCGTACGGCACACCCCCATCTCAAAAACATGTTCACATGTGCATGTTTTTGAGAATAGCCCAAATTTTAATTCAAATCAGGGTGTCTAATTTGGCCACAACGGCCCCAGGAACCGACCGCCGCCCCGAGCGGGGTCATCACTGGCTTCTGTAAGCACTAACTGTGAGGCTAAATGGCGCCGAAAGATGGGTCGATTCCAGGCTTCAAGCCTAAGTTATGCTAGGTACGCATCTTCTTCCGTGTTTCATAATGGTCCCGCCTTACTCCCTCAACACAAACACTACTCACCTATCACGTTACTCATATTCCGTGTACTTTGTATTAGTAGTGAACCCGCTGGCTTAGTTTCTGCAATGCGTGGATGTAGGCAGCACACGACCAACCTGAAATGGACGTCCGGTGGATGTCCAGCTCAGATGCACTGCTGGCCAGCCCAGAAATTCTAAAATTTCGGGCACAAAAAATTTTGCAAAAATCAACGATTTGGGCGGTCGATTGTGCCGTACGGCACACCCCCATCTCAAAAACATGTTCACATGTGCATGTTTTTGAGAATAGCCCAAATTTTAATTCAAATCAGGGTGTCTAATTTGGCCACAACGGCCCCAGGAACCGACCGCCGGCCCCGATCGGGGGCTATCACTGGCGTCTGTAAGCACCAACTGTAAGCCGGAGCCGGCTGCCGCCCCGATCGGGGCTATCACTGGCTTCTATTAGCACCAACTGTAAGCCAAAATCGCGTCTCACGAAGGGTCGATTTCAGGCTCAACACGTCAGGGAAAGGTCTTGGTCCTTGTTTCATCATGGTCCCGCCCCACCCTCTCGCGACCAACCTGAAATGGACGTCCGGTGGATGTCCAGCTCGATTGCATTGCTGGCCAGCCCAGAAATTCTAAAATTTCCGAAAAATCAATTTGGTGGCCCAGCATCTCCTGTGCCGAAAATTCCCGCACTCAGTTCTGATATACGTCTAGACGTGTTTCCCACTTGTACGCATCAGGGAAGGCGTCACGGAAGGTTGACACTACGCTACTTGTGTACCGCGTCGTCTGAAATAGCGAGTAGTGTTTGTTGTATAGTTGTGGAGTATGCGTCTAGTGGTTTGTAAAGCTTGCAGAACGGGATAGGGATGTGGGTGGCCCTATTTTATGAATACATGAGTACCAATATTCAGGGTTGACAAAGCGGAAAGGCATAGGCTCATACATGTTTGAGATTGCATAGTAGAGAAAATATTTTCATCGAAATTTACATGGAGCTGATGGAGGTTTTAAGGATGAGGTATGAGAGGAAGAAAATTCTTCTGTGGTATGAGGATGTGTTCTGTGGGGGGATGGAATCTTGGGATGGTACAGGGGGAGGTGGAAATGTACGGAGTGCGGGTTTAGAATGGATTGTGATTCGGAGAGGAGTGCCGACAAGCATATTATGGGGATTGGGGAGACGCTGCGGGGTGTTGGGGTAGTGAGGGCGGAGGAGGTGTTTAGGTGGGACCGTAGGAGGGTGCGGTTGAAGGCGCCGAGAGGAGGGGTTTTTAGGAAAGTGAGGAGAAAGAAGGGGAGGGGGTGGCGTCTGTTCTGGCTGTGGTGAGTGGGGATGTGATGGAGAAGAAGGGGGTTATTGTATTTGGGGAGGGAGGGGAGTGGGAGGAAGGGTGCGAAGTGGGGGGTTGATATGTGTTTCAGAGCGGGGAGGTTTCTGGGGATACGGCGGGGGAGCCACCCCGCAGTGCGGGAGCGTGGGCCGGTGGTGGTGGTGTATACGGTATCGAAGATGCGGATGGCGTGGGGGCATGGAGCAGCTGAGGGAGGGAGGGGTGGAGCAGGTCGGGTACGGGATGGGGAGTGAGAGGTTTTGGAAGAGTAAGCTGCAGGGGAAGTTTGTGTAGAGGGCGAAGGAGAGGGGTTGAGGGTAGAGGAGAGAGGGTACTGAAGAACAATACGTTTCAAAGGTGATGGGGGAGAGCATGGTCGAGGAGATAGGGGGTGTTTTGCCCTATTCTGAGGTAGTATGAGGACTGGTTATACGAAATCTGTACGGTAGAGCAGAAAAGTAGGTATGGAATGGAGGTGTGCACCGTGGAAGCGGGGATAGGTATCTGAAAATGCGTGCTAGAGTGGTATTGGGGGTGTTTGAGGTACAGTACGGGGGAGGTGAGCACCAACAGGAAGGGGGTGTGAGCGAGAGGATGAAAAAATTAAAGACAAAATTGGAGTCGACCGACAAGGAAAAATAGAGTGGTCGCCGTGATGGATGCGGACATCCATGTCGAGCACGGCGGCAGAAATTTCTGGGGTCGAAATTTTTGAATTTCTGAACCGGCGCCCGTCCTAGGTGGACATAGACATGGCGGAAGTCCATCCCGAGGGGGACATCCGTGGTACTAGAAACAATGAATGTCGCCCTAGTAATACTAGACGTACTAGACCGCATGGACGTCCGGTTCTAGGCGGACATCCAAAAATACTGGAGAACATGGACGTCCGCCTAGTAATACTAGGTGTACTAGAGGTTGTGGACGTCCGCGTCCATTTCCGAGAACACAGACGATCCGCGTTCGCTCTTTGCTACCGCGTCTACTGTCCCCGTAACTAGAGCGGGACGGCCGAATGATACCTAGGGGGCTCGGGTGGGGTCACATTTCTCCTTTCTAGGAGCAAGCCTCATTCTCCACGCTTAGGCTGAAGGGGAGTCATGCACGTGGGCACCGCTATATTCTCGGTGGAGAGCTGCGTGCGTCCAGGGGCCTGCGTCCTTCCACCAGCTCCGAGCGCCTCGCTGGAGTTCGCGTATGTTATCGCCCAATCAAATGGCGACAGCGGGGGACGGCTCGCCACGGCGCGGGGGTCAGCTTGGCGGCGGCGCAATTCGGGTGCCCCTTCCGAAGCAATTTTCCAATGGACAATTCGAGTGGGACGGTTAAATTGCTAAATAGCCGGGCCAGCCCGCACGCCAATTTCAGTGTCGCTCCCCTTTTTTTCGCGCGAAAACGCATCGCGGGTTCCCACGCATGTCGCGGCTCTGGAGTAGGTCGGGTGTTAGTTGAGATCGAACTCGCACCGATTCCAGAGATACGCGTCCATTCGTGTTCGCGGCGACTCCAAGGGGCACAGTGGCGCGGGGGTCGTGTAGCGGTAGGCGGTCGTTAAACGTTACGTGGCGTGAACGGCGGGTAGTTGCGTGGCGAACGATGGGCGACTCAAGCGCAAGCAGCGAGTATTGCGTGGCACTACCAATGCGCCAATCTCGCTAAAAGAGGTGCCACCTCTTTTAGCGAGATTGGCGCAGCGTCTTGAACGTCAGCGAAGGGGCGCGGTGTTCTCGCGGTAACGGCGTTACGCGCGACGCGTGTCAACGCCGGTACGACCAGTGTTTGTGAGAGCCTTTTTTTGCGTCGCCAAGCGTCAGGCTTCTAGCAGCCTAGTCCAGATCGGCGCCCTTCTATTCGGGTAGATAGCGTGAGTGGTATCGACGGCCCGCAAACATCGAATCATGCACAGCCTGTCGGACGAGTGCGTATGCGGCGCGCGAGCGGCGTCGCTTCATTGCGTACGACGATAGTTCCAGGTCATTCAGCGGTAGAATGTCAATTGCGCGGAGCGCAGCGAAACTACATCTGACGTCGCCGCTTACCGCTTCCGTGCAGCGCCACGTTACCGATTCGAGAAGACTGGACGTCTCGGGCACGCGAAGCTGACGGCAATGATGATGTGTCGGCGCGCTTTTCGCTTACGCGTCGGGGCCAGCCGCGTGGGCATGGCCCGTTTTCTCCGTGAACCGTGCAGGTGCCATCCTTGACTCGCGTGCCGCTTCTGGGTCGGCAGTTCCTTGAGAGTCATTTGTGTGGCGGGCGGTAGCGCACCCTCTTGTGCGCCAATCGCGAACTCGAGCGGCTGGGTGGCGTCGGACGCGGTTTGGTGACGCTTGTCGCTTTTGAAGCGGGATTCTTCGGTGAGGGCCTCCGGCAGTTGCGCGACGTAGCACGGCCGGTCTCGGTGTCGCGTTTGGAGGCGTTCGAAGCGGCTTGCTTTAGGTCCTTGCGAAAGCGTGCGACGATAGGCGCCGGTAGCAAACCCACGGGTTCCCAGGTATCATCGCGCGGCGAATATCCTTTCCAACGCACTCGGAAAACGGCATCCCCAGCATCGTCAATGCCTTCGGCCATGAGTTTGTCAATCATAAATTCGCGCGTTCCGTACCCAGACTCTGGATTAACCTTGCGCGCGTTTTCGAAGTCGCGTTCGTTCCGCCGCGTTGCGTCGTTTGCGTCTTCCGCTTCGGTAGTATCTTCCTCGTTGTCTAGCGAGGCAGGCGCGTGGGTCGCGATACGCGGTGCGAAACGGATGCGGTCGGAACTAACGAGCTCGGGCACGCCGTCTATTACGATTTCGCAGGTGTGGCCACAACAACCTATTACGGGAAAGGGGCCAGAGACAGGGTAGTCCAGTTTCGACGCGCGCGTTCCCTCGTCTCGCTGCGCTTGAGCCGTCGCTCCCGCGAAGGTATCCAAGTATACTTGGTCACAAACCTTGACGTCCTTGTTCACTGTGCGCACGCCGCGGTCGAAGTCTCGTTTATATCGCGCTTGCGCTTTCTTCAACGCGTTTGCCGCGCGCGCGTAAGCATCTGAAAATCGCTAACACTGGTTTCGATATGAACAGAACGTACTTTCGAAACCAGAATCGGGAAATTTTGAGATGTTGATTGACCCAGAAAAATGTTGATTGAATTGTAGCCAATGAGGACGATGATAAAATAATGATTGACTGGAATTACATTGAAAATCCATTTATGGTTCAGCCCTGCTCAGATCCGCTGTCTACAGCCTGTTCCTCCTTTTTTGGTCTTTCGGACGAACAGCCTGTTTCCACTGCTTGCGATTCTGCCGTCCAGCGCTGCAGCAACCCCATTGGTAGTTACCAAGGAAATATGATCATATCTGAGCTCATAGTTTACATAATGTTTTACAAAAATTTATTTATGCACCGTGTTTCTATTGACTGTACAGCTATGCCATGTAGACTTTCACACTCATTCTGAGCACGCTCATCAGCAATCCCTCATGTCCAAACTATCACATCCCTTTTCCATAGTAATACCCTCACATAAGACATCTTTACTATACAATTGTAGCTGTGACCGGCACTGATAACTTAGGGGTAACTTCTAAGTGTAAAATAGACAACGACCAGTGTGTGCCAATCAATCTGACCACTGGTTCATTCCGCGTGTTCACCTGAAACTTCAAACTCTTAGACTTCATCCTCATCCCTTTCAGTAACCTCTAAACTGTTATCGCCTTGATTTGGAGTGCTAGCAACGCTATTTCGTTTTCGACCAGAACCACTCTTCTTGGGAAAATCTTCTGGATTTAGACGCATTGTTATGGCTCTGTCCTTCAAGCTCATTGCAGTTCTCAGGTAGTCTTCAGTCCAATACTTTTTCACAATCTTTTCCCATGCGCCCCATCCAAACAATGACAACCCTTCCAGCAGCCATTTGTCTTCCTCTGTAGAATAGCGCCTTGAACGCAATAATTTCCTACCAGAACCATGACGGTGAATTTTTCTCCTCGGCCCTGGCCCAGGGCTGGGTGATTCATCACCATTTCCCAAAGATAAATTCAGCCTTTTCTTCCTCTTCACACCAGTGCTTTCCGAGTCGGGAATGGGAGTGATTCTTCGGGCGTCCTCACCTGGGGAGTACATCCGACTTATGCTATCGCGATTGCGCTGCTTAGCCAGTCCTACTTCTTTCACAGACGAATGGAGAGGGTCAGAAGCATAATCATATTGCATGCTCGTGACGACATCACGTAGTTTTCTAACCTTCTCTCCCTGGACCCCGGACAGTTCTTCATATTGAATTCCAATATCTTGGTCTTCTTCATCAATCTTGTCAAGCTTAGTATGACTGCCGTCATTTTTTCCGCTGTCCGGACTTCCCATCCGTTTCTGATCAAGTGGGTTCATTGCATCCCACCGTCTCTGCCGAGTTTCCATCCGCCTCTGACTTCTCTGGGTCGGTCGACGAGTTTCCGTAGAGGAGAAATCCTCCGAGTCCATGCCATTTAGGGCCTTGGCTAATCCTTTTATTCCATCACTGGTTCGATCAACGTCTTCGTCAGAATCAGTAAGACTGCTATCGTCGTCACGATTCGTGGCATTGGATGAGCCATCATTATCATTCAACGGCAGGCGTTTCGCAACTCGCTCAGAGCGGCGGGGGGATGATGCAATTTTCGTAGAGCGGCGGGTAGTAACCCGGGGAGAAGTTTCAGCGTTCTTGCGGATTGAGCTGCGGACGGCTTCTTTCTGTTTGTCAAAGGAATTGCGCTTACTGCTTGTATCTGAAATGAGTTTTTCAGTGGAACCTTGTTCAGAATCATCCTCGTCCAGGCTAGCCTGTGCATCATTGTCAAAGATTGTCGGTGAAAGTGCTTCACTCGTACGTCTTGATTTAGAACGTCTTAATGGCGTGTTCTCCAACGCTGAATCTGAGTTGTATGTCTCAGCTTGTTGCTCTGCATCCGAATCGTTCTCTCTCTTCATCGTCAGAGAAAAAATCAGGAACTGGACTTTTGCGACGTTTTTGTCGAACCGGTTGTTCTTCTCCCCTGCTAACATTCAAAATCCATAGTTCACCAAGCTGCTCGTTCAGGGAGGCTCGATGCTGTCTTATGCTTGCACGCAAATCGAGCACAGGATATGCTGCGAAGAAATTAGCAGCATCGGGGGTGGTTGTTTTCCTTTTGGCATCGACACGAGCCCTAGTAACAGACTTGATGGCTTTGATACCCAAACTTTTCAGACGTGATATTCTAGCATTACGGTTCGGAAAGAAATGGCGAATACTGTACATGTTTTGGCGGTAAAGGATGTGAATCTCGTTGGACTTTGCAGTTGTCAATACTGCAAGGGTCGCACAGATTGAAGCCTCCAGAAGCAGAAGACTAAGCGGAGGAGTTAGAAGATTTTTGCCAAGCTTGAGACGAACAAGGAGTTGAATATGAGAGAGAATCTCTTCGGCGGGAGCGCTGGACTGGTTTTGAGACACATTTCGAAATAAGTCCTCGAGAGACTTGAGATTTGTAGAGATGATTTGGGCGCCGACAGTTTCGCAGATACGACGTGCTCGTTCGGCACCGTAAAGATCCGCCAGAGCATTGGCAGTCGCGGTGCAGGCTTGAGGGTTCCATAAAGCGTTTGCCAGAGCGGGACATAGAACCAGGTGCCGCAATGCCTCTGTATTCAGAAAGGCGCCGCTCTTTGACCGTTTTCGAGAACGCGCCAAGGGGAAGAAGGTACCGGGAAGGCGGACGCGGTTGTGGTGATGGGCGTGGGGAAGGTCTCGGAGAGGATGGAATATAGGGAAAACGGAATGGGATCAGCAAATTCACTCGCTTGCGGATTCATCGTTCAGATTGGCGCGACGCGGATGTGCGCTAGCGAGCGCTCGGGCGATCACGGATGGAATGGAGCAAGTTTAGCAGCGGGTGAATTTGATGCAAGCGTGGAGGGCGAGTAGAGACGAGTCAAATTGTGATGCAGCACGAGAAAGTGGGCTCGGTCGCGGTTTCGGCAGACCCCGCGGAATCGAATTACCAATTTGGTAAATCGCTGAGTAACGTCGTGACTTGTGCATGGAAAGCTTTTTACTGCCCGCTGCAAAATATATGGCCAAATCAATAATAGATCGAATAGCATCTCGCGATTCCGTCTTCTTTTGTCGACGCTTAAGCCCCTGTTCTCGTGTTTCATTCTGTGCTAGACCGTCATCATGTTGCCAATGGTATGAAGACCTTAGACTTCTGGCGCTGTCCCCATACGTATCAACGCCACATTTGAATCATGCACCACTGCCCAATTTAGGATACGAAGAGATGTGTTATCTCGATACAAACTTGGTCCTTTTGGCTCTGCAGTATCGTCTACCGAATTGCGAAGAGAAGATGGACACGGCGTTTTCTGTTCTTCATGTGGTCTTCGCAGCACAACACGGGGTGCAGATGAAGCCATCTCATGCGGCTTATCACCGGAACTGGAATTGTCCTGTGGTGGTGCAGTAGGAATAGTACTGGTTGCAGGCGCAGCAGTTGACTCCTGTACACTCTTGTTCGAGTCATTAGCTGATAGCTGAGTTGATTTATTGACACCGAGGCGTACTTCGAGTTCGCGCAGCTTCTTTTCGGCACGCTCACGTTGGGCCCGAATGCGCTCATCCTCGGCTAGTCGTCTGGCCTCCTGTGCCAACTCAGCTTGTCTTCATAATATTCTTCTGTTCCTCAATGGCCTTCAAGTCAATAGAGACTCGAGAATTGACCTTTTCCTGTTGACGTGGGGGCTGATGATCTGGGGCTCGATAGTCATGTTGACGCATGCCCTGTGTAGTGAAGGTGGGGGCAGAGACAGTTGGACGCGGGGTATCGGTCGTGGAGGACATTAAACGTCACATGTTAGGAGTTGCCGATAAGGTATCACTGTCCACCAGGCGTAGGAGTGATGGACTCGGGGGAGGCTTACAAGCGCTTGAAGCTGGGGCATCTGCTGTTCGCCAAACCTGTTACCATGCCGAGCCGCAAATCGATCTCGATTTTCATATTGCACACAGCTCCGCTTCGTCAAGTCATCACCATGATCCTTGTCCACGTCTTGCTCCATCGTTGCCACAGGGCTACCGCGTTTGAAGTACAGCGAACAATAAAAGCGCGCATACCGCGCAATCAACACCGGTTGAAATTGCGCCTGTAAACGACATTAAAAACATACCAGACGCGGCGGTAATACCCAATCCAGTAGCCATCCACACCGAAGATGCAGTCGGCGTCCAGAACGCAGACCGAAGACGAAACCGCTGCCGTAGCGCGCGTGCGATCAGAATTCGGAAATGCCAACAGTTTCGTCTACATGGAAACAGCAGCGCCCAACGAAACGAGCAAAGAGGATTCAGACAGCATTGGCGGCGCACTGAGAGCGTGCATGAATGCTCTCTGTTTCAGTATGAATAAGGGCGGTGAAGGCGGCAATGGAAGCCAGACGATGGGAGAGTTTCTCACTGGTTAGTAGACGATGGAGACGACGGCTAAGAGCGGCGACAGCCGGAACTCGTTCAGAAGCATGATCTGCGTCGCGTGAGGACTGCACATTGGACTCCAACATTGGTGTTGTTAGTTGTGGTCGTTCCTGGTGATGTCATTCCAAAAAAATTCGCCAGAACAATTGTTTCCGCTTGAGTAGAATTGATTTCGCCCAAGTTGGCGACGGAAACATGCGGTAAACATGCGGGGAAGACGGCAAGGAAGACGCAGAGGATACTTACGATGCGCGAAAAGCTGAGAAATGTGTGAATATCACTCATGGCAAACAGACGTTGAGAGAGGGCGGAAGGGAAAGGGAACACATTTCAGAGAGAGGATGTGCGAGGCGGAAGGGAGAGGGAATACTGTCATGGCCTTGATGGGTCATGCATGCACGGCTTACAGAAAATGCTTATCTGGCAGTTAAATGGCCTGCGTGATTCCAGTAGAAAGCCGCCGGCCGCGGGTACAAAGTTGATAACATGTCACAATTCAAAATTGTGACTCAAAATTTTGTACCGGCCTGTTGTGCTTCAATTTCAAGCACACCCCTCCGTGACATGTTGTACCTCCCGCCAATAAGTGGAAGTGTTTCTGTTGCATACTTTGAGCATAACGTTCACAATGTGCACAATGATTGTGGACATGTGTGTACTCGAGACGCCATGGCGTGGATGTCTTGGCGGTGCTCATTGTAATTCACGCTCAACAGTGCGTGCATGCGGACGCGGACATCAGCACACGACGGAGCATGTTATACGTCCATGCATGGACTGCATCTGACTGTAAAGGGGTATAGGAGTGTGGAGCATGTATGGCATGGATGGTTGTACACATAAGTGTGTGGCGTGCGAGAAGCAATTAGTGGAGCAGTGTGTGCACGTCGGCACTTTGCAGTAAGGCGTGTATGATTGTACAGGGGTATAGGAGCGTGGAGCATGCATAGCATGGATGGATTTACACATAAGTTTGCATGAGTCTGTGGCGTGCATAGATGGCACGGATGGGTGTACAAATAAGTGTGCATGTCTGTGTGGCGGCAGTGAAGCAATCAGTGGAACAGTGCGTGCACGTCACAGCACTTTGCAATATGAATTATTATGAAAGAGTGAGTGGTATTAAAGAGATTCTGAACGACATACATTTACGTGAACGGTCTTACCAAATTATTTAAACGATGGCAACTGCTCTCGAACTCGATCGCAGGTTGCAACCATCTAACTTTTCGTCCACTAGCGCGTTGAACGTTGTAATCACCGAAGTTGGCGCAATTGAGTCAATCCAGGGTGTAGGAGTGCCAAGCACAAAGCACGGTTTGTACCTACTCCGGTAGGAGTCAGAGTCCGTTTTGGTGTAGCAATGCACCATCAATTTTGCGACAGGGTTGCCCTTGCGCGTAATTCTATGTGTTCTCGCCACCCAAAACGGCTCCTCATCCGTACACTGATCCCCTTTTATTACCAGAAATTGTAGTAGGTAGAAAATCCGCAAAGCGGCAAAACCACCCTACAGGTGTCCCGAGCTTCGGTAGCGTGGTAGAGCAAGCGAATCTTGCGTCAACCGCCAATGGCGTGTATACCACGAAAGGTCTTCCGGTAATGCCGGGTGAAGGTTGGGGGTGCTCACGCACGAAGTGCGTATTGATGGAGCGAAAGACGTAACCCGTCGAGCTGTATAGCTAAAGCTAATTCGTCCTGGAAGGATGGAATAGAGCAATGCAAACACTGTTCAGTGGAGTCGTAAATTCCACGTGAGTTTACGTTACCTCTAAAAGGTTAAGCACTCTGGCTAATCCAGAGGCGTTTTATACTAGTCTAAGTTACTGTAAACAGTTAGGGTAGGTAGACAGTTAGGAATAAATATCCTTATGTGCACCAATCAGATCCCTGATTATGGCGACTGCGGAAGCCCGCGAGATCACCAACTGTTAGTGTTACAGTGTAAAGTTAGCTGAGTCAGCTTAGTTAAAATTTGCCCCTTGTGGGGTCTTTAATTGTCCCTGTGGAACCACGTTAGTTCTAGAAGTAGCTGGTACGAGCCACGGACACGCTGTCCTTAACGAAACGAAACGAGCAGTCCACCCGCTGGTGTTTTGACTGTATTGTTAGGTAGGAAGGTAGAGTGGTTAGCGAGTAGACACGAGCGTCACGACGCAACAATCCACGCGAGGATTACGTTAGCACACGAGGTGGTACGTCACCGGAGGCGCTCTCGACCAAGCCCGGAGGCACTACACGCAATCAGCCTTACGTGCGGCGATGGGTAGGGAGTACGCAGCTCGACGGAGACGAAGCCTCGTTAGGCAAAACGCAAACGTAAACGTAGAAGTCAGTCGTAGACTAGAGCCGTTGCTCGATCGTTGTCTTGTCCCCTTTCCCTCCCGGCACGATGCCAATTCCTATATGGCCACGATGGCATCGCTTTACAGTGTAAACACTGCTCGTAACGTCCCCGAATGGGAAAGGACCTTGTGGGTCACACGTAGGGACCCGTTGGTCCGTTGGCCGTTGCCAGTACGTTCGTTGCACACGTGTGCCGGTTGCGCGCGCGCATGCGCCAGCAATGTTCGTGCATTGCTGTCGCCGGTCGTGTCCGCCGAGATTCGAATTCCGCGGAAAAACGTAAATATTTGCAATTTCGGAATTGCCACGTATACTACACAGCCCCACCCCCACACGTGGACGTCCCGGCCACGCGAGGCCCTTCAGGACGCGCCTGAGACACGGGGCCGTGGCGCCTTTTCGGGTACAACTGCGGACGTGGCAGTTGTCCCGAAAAATCTGGTTTAAACGTACGCGGCCCGGTTGGCTGATCGAATCGCCACGGCGCCGGAGCGCGCGCGTGCGCTCCGGCTCTTTCGTAATCATCGCGGCCCGCCCGTTGGCATCGTTCCGTGGTTAGTCGTAGGCCTCGTAGGCTTTTAGCATCGAGCTGCTTCGTAAACCTTCGTTTGTTTCTTTGCGTAATCGCATGGCTCCGTTGAGCTTCGTAATACGTGTTGGCAGGTCGTCTGCAGCGGGGGAGGGGTTAGCGTTAAGCCCCTCCCCACAATTTTTTTGTTGTGGCGTCTACCCCGTCGGGTGTCGTAAGGCTTACGTAGCCCGTGCTTCGAGTTCGCGGCGGCGCGTGCCCGTTGGCAGGTTCGTAACACACGCGATTATTCGGCAAAGCGGCGGCGCGTAGCGGCGGCTTTTCACTGCGAGTGGTACGTTAACCTCGACCGTAGAGCCCGTTGGCGTGCGTATCATTTAGTAACTAACTCAGAAATCGTTTCCGCCGTCGTTTCTCGTCCGGATAACCCCGTCGGGTGTCAAATTCCGTTGAGCATTCGAGCTCTTTAGCGCGTAGCACGTCGGTGGTAATTTTAATTTGCTCCGATGAGCTAGGTGAAAATTTCATCGAACGTCAGACCGACTCGCACGTGAGTCGGTTTGACGTTCTACGCCGTGGCGTGTACGCAGCAATTCGTCGCAGTACGTTGCGGTTTCGCTGACGACGTGGTGGCCGGCGGGCTTGGCTTTTCGTATAGCCATTGACGTCATTAGCGCCGTCGCGCTTCACGTTCCCGCGGCTTCACGTTGGCCAGTGGCGTTATCATTTTGTAACTATCTCGGAATTCGTTTCCGCCGTCGTTCCTCGTGCGGATAACCCCGTCGGGTGTCGAATTCCGTTGAGCATTCGAGCTCTTTGGCACGTAGCACGTCGGTGCCAATTTTAATTTGCTCCGATGAGCTGGACGGAAAATTCGCCAAACGTCAGGCCGACTCGCGCGTGAGTTGGCTTGACGTTTCACGCCGTTGCGTGTACGCGGCGGTGCGTCGTGGTGCGTCGCAGTTCCGTTCACAACGTCTTTGCCGGCGGGCTTGGCTTTTCGTATAGCCGTTAACACCGTTAGCGCCGTCGCGCTTTACGTTCCCGCGGCTTCACGTTAGCCGGTGGCGCAACCGTTGCGCTAGTCCGCTTCGCGTGGTGGCGTCGTTCGCCGCGGGGGCCGGGGAGCGTTTCGTTAGCTCATCCGTTATGTGGTGCGACGTGCACTTGGGCATACGTAATGCTCGCCCTCTACGCCGTTGCGTAATTTAGTTTATTCGACTTGCGAACCCGACGGGGACGCGATTGACGAAGTCGTTTCGCATGCCCGCGGGCGTTTGAGGCTGTTACGTGAGCCAACTTTTCGTCGGCTTGTTGCCTTCAGCTGTGCCGTTTACGTTGGCTACCAGCTTGTACGCCGTTGCGTATTCGTGTTTCGTTACGTGCGTTCGACTAGCCGGCGGGCTTTTCGCTTTCGCGCGTCGTTCGTTATGCCCGCGTGGCAGGACACCGTTGTGTCGTTCCGGTGGTTGCCGTACGTGGCTACCGCGTTCGGCGTCGTGCCTCACGATGGCGATACGGTTCGCCGTCCGTCGTCGCGGCCTCGTTGGCTCGTCGTTCGCACGCTTTACTCGCGCGCTTCGTGCGCTGAGACCCGTTGGTCTAATTCGTCGGCTAACGTATAGCTTCGTTCCGCTTCGTGCGGGGAGTTTCGTAATGAGGCCGTTGCCATCTTCGTTGGGGACGCGTCCGTCCTACGTCGTTTCTCCGCCTACCGGCGTCACGTTGCCGTTAGCTCGCGAGCTGTTTGGCGTTGACCTCGTTGGTCGATGCGACTCGTTGTCAGCGGCTGTCCACGGGGACGTACGATGGCTCACGTGACATGCCAAAATTACGAAATTTTCGGGGCACGCGTGTCCCGAGATTTGGCCGGATTAGCGCACTGTAATCGGCCCGATTTTTCGTACCGTGCGTCCATGGCCCGCTGGCCCAAGTATAATTTTTCGCGCGAAAAATCTGACGTGTTGTCCGTCCGTGGCCCGTGGTGTCGTCACCTTTGCCCGTGGGACGGTCAACACTGTCGAGCCAGTCGTGGCTCTTCACATCGTGTGAATCGTCCGCGCGTGGACTCGTCGTCCAATCTTTCGTTGGCGCTCGTGCCTCCACCAACGTATGGTGTCGAAAACGAAAAGAGCGACGGCTCTAGCACGCATCGCGCCCCCCCCAACGCAAGGGTGGACGTCCCGGCCACTCGTTGTGCCTTCGCTTCTCGTTCGTGCGGCCCGTCGCCTTCGTTTGTTGCATCGTGCAACGTCGCGCACGCGTGCGCTTAACCCGACGCTCGCGTGCGTTTTCGGGGGCCGTCGTGGCCTTTCACGTTGTTGCTCGTCGCACGCGTGCGAAGTATCGAGAGACGCTCTCTTCAGATACGTTCCGGCGGGGCTCCCACGTAGGGTTACGATACCCGACCCACTTCACGAGGAAGTCTAGGGTGCCGTCATCGTTTACGCGATGGTTGAGTAGGTCGTCTACTACATACGCCGGACCGTCGCGGTTCTTGTCGAGGTCTGCCTCGGTGGCATCGTATGGCTCCGGCGGGGGCGCGTTCGCCGGCGTTGGCGCGTACGCAACGCGGTCCGAGTTGACACGTTCAACTACGTCTCCTCGTTGGATGACGAACGTTCGTACGTCGTTACGTAGTACGCGGAACGGTCCCAACGCGTGGTTGCCGAGCTTCGTGCCCTTCGTGGTCCCGTCCGTCGGGTCGATGAATACGTATTCTCCCGCGCGGATGTTTCGATTCGAGACACGGACTCGTTTGTCGAAATTTCGTTTATAACGTGCCTGCGCGGCCTTCAGCGTTCGATACGCGTTATCCATCGTTGTGGCGAGCTCACGCACGTAAGTGGCTCGCCCTCCCCCGTCGGGTAGTTCGCGGTTCGTTACCGACGTGTGTAGCGCCAACGGTGGCGGTGGATTCGTGAGAATCAAATCGAAGGGCGTCGTGCCCGTGCTCGAATGCACATGCGTGTTGTACGCAAACGTTAACGCCGATGCGTATCGATCCCAGTCGTTCTGGTTTTCGTTCACGTAATTGCGCAGCATCGCCAGGATCGTCCTGTTGTAGCGCTCCACCTGCCCGTTCGTTTGGGGGTGGTACGTCGACGTGAAAGACGTTCGTTACGCCAATCTCGTTGCAAACGCGCTGGAAGAACTTAGCAGCGAACTGCTTTCCGTTATCGCTTATGAGCGTCCGTGGGGGTCCATACGAGAAGACCCACGCGTTGACGAACGCGCTCGCCACGTTGGCGGAATCGATATTTCGTAGAGGTACGACTCTAGTCAGCTTCGTGAAGCGGTCCGTTATCACGAGGATAAATCGGTTACCACGCGTGGTCTTCGTAAGCGGACCTAGTATGTCGATACATAGGTCTCGCAGCGGCTCCGTAGCCGGAAATAAACGTAACGGGTTCGTCCGTTTGCGAAGCTTCACGCGGTTCTTCGCACATCCAACGCAGTTTCGTACCGTTGCGTGGATGTCGGCGGCCATCGCGGGCCAGTAGTACGTCCTCCGTAGGGTATAGTACATACGCGTTTGCCCGGGATGTCCAGCGAGGACGTGGTGGTGCGTTAACTCCAGCAGCCGCGGCCGTAACGAAGCCGGCACAACGATTTGTGTACGTTCCTCATCGTGAGGGTTCCGGCGTCGGAGTAAGCCATCGTGGCCTTCGAAGAATGCAGCGTCCTGCGTCTCGGACTGTCGTGTCAGTATCGTTTGACAGAACGCGTCCTCGCGTTGAGCTTCGATAAGCTCGTCCCTCGTAATGGGAAGCTGAACGTCAGCTGGTGGCACGCGTGCCGAATCGTCTTCAGCAGCGCGCTGTTCGTCGAGGAAATCCGGTTCCTCGTCAAGAACGTCATCGAGCGACGCGTCGCGGTTGAACTCGAGGCCATCGTGGCCAGCCGTCGTGGCCGATGTTCGTTCGTCACGAGTCTCGTTCGACGGGTCGTCGTGACCCCTGGCATTCGTTGCCTTTTTACGTACGGACGTCGTTCGTCCTTGCCCATTTCGTGTGGGTTGTCGACGACTGCGAGTCGTCACGAGGACCGCGTCCCCGTACGATGGTACGTCATCGTCGACGGGTCGACCGTCGTCATACGTAGATATCACACGTGATAAAGCGTCAGGTACCTGGTGCACGCGCCCAGGTCTGTACGTGACTTCGAAATCGAATTCGGCAACGCGTAGCCTCCATCGTAGTAGTCGTCCGGACGCGTCCGTTAACGTCATCAGCCAACGTAAGGCTTCGTGATCCGTACGTACGGTAAATCGTTGACCCTCTACGTAGGGTCGGAGCGACGTTATCGCCCAGACGACGGAGTAACACTCGCGCTCGGTCGCCGAGTAACCACGTTCGGTTTCGTTAAGGGTCTTCGACCAGTACCCAATCGGCACCCATTCGTTGGGTTTATCTTCGTTCTGCTGTTGGAGTAACGTAGCTCCCAGCTGATACGCCGACGCGTCGGTATCGATCATGAACGGACGTCCCGCCTTCGGAAGGTGCAATACTGGTGGCGACACCAGTATTGTCTTCAACGTTTCGAACGCATTCGTTTGCGCGTCCGTTGGGTTCGTCCAATCGGGGGAAGCGTCCTTCTTCAACATCGTGTTGAGTGGCCGAGCGATCTCGGCATACGCCTTTACGAAACGGCGGTAAACGTTGGCCGCGCCCAAAAACGATCGACATTGCGTCTTGTCGCGTGGGAACGTAGCCGTACGAAAGGCTTCCTTGTTCCGAGCTGCGACGTGCAGCTTCCCTGGGGTAATCACGTGCCCCAGGTAGTCAACTCGTGGTTGAAAGAACGAGCACTTCGTGAGCTTTAACGTTACTCCCGCTGCGCGTAGCAGGGAAAGCACCTGGTCAACGTGACCCAGGTGAGACTCGAGGTCTTTCGAAAAGACGATTACGTCGTCTAAGTAGACCAGGCACGATTGCCAACGTACTCCGGAGAGGATGATGTCCAACGTCCGCTGAAACGTAGCGGGGGCATTTCGTAGCCCGAATGGCATTCGCACGTAGCGATACGTTCCCATGAAAGACGTAAACGTTGTCTTATCACGGTCCTCGGCGGAGACGGGCACTTGCCAGTAACCGGCGTTACAATCGAGTGTCGTGAAGATGGCGGCGTCGCCCAACGAATCGAGGCAATCTTCCATACGAGGAAGCGGGTACGAATCAGCGATCGTTTTCGCGTTCAAACGCCTGTAATCGACACAGAAACGTAAGGATCCGTCCTTCTTCGGCACCAACACGATTGGTGACGCCCATTCGCTGGACGCGGGTTCGATAACCCCTTCGTTGAGCATCTTCGTGATCTGCTCCTCGGCTATCGTACGTAAAGCCGGACCCTGACGATAGGGCATTGAACGTATGGGCCGCGTGCCCGGTTCGAGTTCGATTCGATGCTCCGTAGCATTGATTTCGCCGAGGCGTCCGCTCGTCCACATTGACGAATGTGTAGCTAGCATCTCGTTGATGCGCTTTCGTAAATCCTCGTCGTCGAGGTGCGACAAATCGATTGTCGACTGCCAATTCGCGGCGGGGTCGTTCCCCTTTTCGTTGACCAACGGGTCTGGCGTTTCGTCGCCCAACCCGGTCGTATTTGTCCGCGTCGTCGCGTCGACTAGCGGTAGGTTCAAAACCTTCGCGAGGGCTTCGCCGCCCTCACGCTTGAGTGGGACGATTCCCAACGGGGAGCGTACCGCGTACGCAATCGTCGCGCCTTTCGGCAATTCGCGGTCCTTCTTCGTGAAGTTCGACACGATAATAGAGAACGTCTCTCTCGGTCCTACGTCGACCACTCCGTTGGCTATGCGCAGCCCATGCCGGAATTGCACCGACGCTTTCGGTTCGAGGAACACGAGTCCGGTCGCGTCCGTCGTCACGTTGACGGTCCGTTGCGACATCGCCGGTACACGCGTGTACTTCGTCAGGCGAACCGAGAACGTTCGGCTCGGCCTATTCGAGGCCGCGTTACGCTCGCGGCGTTTCGGGGGCTCCACGTTTGGATTCGTCTCCTCCCCCTCCTCGTACGGAGTCGTCGTATCGCCCTCCGCGATAATGGGTATCGTATCTCCTCGGTGGAGCTCGATCGTTTGCGCTCGACAGCGTATAGCATCGACATGCTTCGACATGAACGACGTGCCCATTATGACGGGGACAGCCAGCGTGTTGGCTACGAAGAATTTTACGCGGAACAGCGAGTTCCCCAGCCTGACACGAAGCAGGATGGCGCCTTCGATAGGCAAACGTCGCCCGTTGGCGTCTCCGAGCTTCGGCAGCTCTTCGTCACGTAGACAGCGGTCGACCCAGTCGTAGGGTAGTAAACTTGTTCGTATCAAGTTGTAGCCGCTGCACGTATCCATCGCGATGGTAATCGCCCTCATCACGTTGAGGTCTAGTCCAATCGTTCCGGACACGATATAATGCTTCGACGCAAGTAGGCACGTATGCCCGTCGAGGACCAACGGTTCGGTCCTGACCGGCGCGCGGTCTACGTCTTCGCTTAGCGGTTCGTCGCTTCATCGTGTGAGCCCGTATGGCTTCTTTTGCGTCGACACGCTTCGTATAAGCCGCGTGTTTGGCTTTCTCGCGCTCGGAAGCGTCGTGCTTCCGGGTAGCGCGTCTCGCTCGTCTGCGAGACTTCCTCTTCGTGTGAGGTTCGTTTGTCCCGTCGGACTTCGTTTCTTCCCCCACGTCGGGTGTCATGTGACTCGAGTTGGCCTTCGCGGCCGTGAGCTTTACGTAACTCTCGTTCATCGGTGAGCCTGCGGAGGACCAATCATCGACGTCGGTCGTCCCCCTTGCACGTAAGGGTTCAGGCGATGTGGGTGGCTCGTGACCTACATCGCCTGGTCGTTTTCCGGCGCGGGGCCGTTCGACACGTCGTCGTCGTGAGCCCACGAAGCTCGTTCGTCATCGTGACTCGTTTCCGCCTCGAGTGGCGTTTCGTCAGCGGAGGTCGTCACGTAGACTCCGCTGCGGCCATTACGCTGGCCATTCCGTTCGTTCGCCCACGGGCGGGGGTCACGTCGGTCATTACGAAAATCGCCGCGGCGCCTGTCGAAGGGCCTTCCCCCGTCACGATTGGGGTTTCGGAGTATCGTAGGCGGCGTGCCGTACCTCCGCGGGGTCACGTTCCCTCGCTCGCCAGGTCGTTCCTGGTTACGTTTAGCCATTCGTTGGCGGAAGTACTCAGCCTGACGTGGGTTGCTCTTCACGTGGAAGAGGTAGTACTTGTACGCGAAAAAGATCCGTTGATCTGGCGTCAGACGCGGACACGTAAACGTCGAGTGGCCATCTTCGCGGCATGACCAACACGACAGCGTCCAGTAATCATTCGGGATTACGGAGTGCGCCAATTGCGTCTGCTCGCTCGTGAGCTTCGGCACGTCCTCGCATGGACGGTTCAATCGAGCTTCGAGCTCGTCCGGCTTTTCGTTTGCCGTTTTCGTATCGTTGGGCGGCGGCCCGTTCGTGAAGAGGATCGCCTCCAAATTCTCGGCAACGTGAACCGCAGCGAGCGACACGTCGTCGTCGTCCCTCGTGGGGATGTTCAGGTTACCATCGTGGTAACTGGGCTCGTTAGCCCGTTCATTACGTAAGTACGCGGACTCATCGTAGTCCGCGAACTTCCTCGACTCGTGGTCGGAAATAGCCAACGTAGGCTTCACCGGAAACCGCACTTTCGGTTTCGCGGCTGACGCGACAGCTGCCGTACGTGCACGGAAGGTCGTTCCTTCGGCCGTCGCCAATCGTCTCACAACGGTGAGGTCGTTCCTCTCTCGTTCGGGGAGTGACCGGAGTCGTTCCGTCACGGCTGCCCGCGTCGAGGGCAGCAAACCACGTACGTAGTGGTGAGCGAGGAGTCGATCCGTAAACACGTAGTTACACGCCCGCGTGGCGGTGTCGAGTCTATCAGCGTACTGATTCTCGTCCTCGTTAGGACTCTGCGTGATCATCGTGACCTTTTCGTAGGCCTCCTGCAGCACGTCGTCTTGCAGGTATCGTTTGATCAACGCGTTGATTACGTGAGGCCACGAGAACCTCTTCGTCGGATCAGTCGTGATCACACCAGTCGTACACTGGGAATCGTAGAACCGTCGGGCGTCCCCTTCGAGGAAGAAGTGCAGCGCACGTACTGCCACTCCCTCGCACACTCCGAGTGTGCTGAACCCATCACGTATTTGGGCGAGGAATCCGAGTAACGTAATCGGATTCCGGCCGGAGAACGGCTTTAACGTAGGGAAAAGTCCCTCCAGCTCACGTTTGAGCTTATGTACGCTTTGACTCTCGTTCACGTAGAGATGTTCACGTACATCGTTAAGTCGGTACATGCGGTACGACACCACGTTCGCAAATGCGTCGAGCATTGTCGTGTGCTCTGCCAACGCGTGGCAACGGGTCCGAGGGCGTTCCCTGGTAAGCGTACCGCGTCGGCACGTTCGTTTTCGTGGACTCGCGTGTCCGTCGTGCCGAAACGTTCCCAGCCACGGAATGTACGTCTCACGTGGCGGGGGAGCTCTCGTATCGAATTGCGCAGCTCGTGCTGCGTCCGCCGACCGCGCGTGGTCTGGCGTATCGTTAAAACGTAATTGCCTTCGTGGCGTCTCGTCGGGGTGGGCGATGGCTCGTTGCACTGTCGCCCCCCTTCCGTACGTTGTCGGGGTCGTCGGACCGGGTGTTGGTGGGTATCCTCCCGGAACGGCCGGGGAGGATTGCGAGTTATAGGCGCGCGAGCCTTCGTAATTCGGATCGCTTCCGCTCGGCGGAGCGGAACGTCCGGCGACGATTTCGTTGAATACTACGACAAACGAGTCGAGTCTTCCCTCCACGGCGGAGAGGCGGTTTCGTAAATCTTCGTTTTCCCGTTCGAGGGTCGCTGAGCGTTCACGTAACGCACGAGCTTCGCGCTCCGAGACTCCGAGTCTCTGCCTTACGGCTTCGTCGACGGCCGCGTCGCTCGCCCTTTCGATGTGACCTCGAAGGTCTTCGTACACTACACGTAGTGCCGTGGGAGTCACGTTCCCTTCGTTGAGCTGACCGCGCGTTGCGGGGTCCATACTCACGGACTCAAACGGGCTTACCGTACGTGGTAGCTGGCCGATCGCCTCGATATCCGGCGGGATAGATCGATCAGTCGCGAAGATCGCTTCTGCTGACAAGGCCACGTCGGCTTCGGCGTCCGCTGACGTTGGCAACGGTTGCCTGGGCGACGCGCTGGAATTCGACACAGCGTAATTCATAGACCGTCGTCTGTAGCACGTAGCTTTTCGTTAACGTAAAAGAGCTCAACCTCGTTGGTTGTCGTTATGCTCGTAGCAACTTCTAGGTCGAGAGACCAGTGTGGAACCACGTTAGTTCTAGAAGTAGCTGGTACGAGCCACGGACACGCTGTCCTTAACGAAACGAAACGAGCAGTCCACCCGCTGGTGTTTTGACTGTATTGTTAGGTAGGAAGGTAGAGTGGTTAGCGAGTAGACACGAGCGTCACGACGCAACAATCCACGCGAGGATTACGTTAGCACACGAGGTGGTACGTCACCGGAGGCGCTCTCGACCAAGCCCGGAGGCACTACACGCAATCAGCCTTACGTGCGGCGATGGTAGGGAGTACGCAGCTCGACGGAGACGAAGCCTCGTTAGGCAAAACGTAAACGTAAACGTAGAAGTCAGTCGTAGACTAGAGCCGTTGCTCGATCGTTGTCTTGTCCCCTTTCCCTCCCGGCACGATGCCAATACCTATATGGCCACGATGGCATCGCTTTACAGTGTAAACACTGCTCGTAACGTCCCCGAATGGGAAAGGACCTTGTGGGTCACACGTAGGGACCCGTTGGTCCGTTGGCCGTTGCCAGTACGTTCGTTGCACACGTGTGCCGGTTGCGCGCGCGCATGCGCCAGCAATGTTCGTGCATTGCTGTCGCCGGTCGTGTCCGCCGAAATTCGAATTCCGCGGAAAAACGTAAATATTTGCAATTTCGGAATTGCCACGTATACTACAGT
>JALQPE010000223.1:0-44843 GCA_030407315.1 Asparagopsis taxiformis
GGCTTCGATCAGTGGGAGCAAGGGCCCCAGCTCACCGGAAACATGGTCTTGTGCCCGGACGATTTACCCGCTCCTTTCACAATTGCTTGCATCCCGACACAGGCTGAATTGGCCTCCGTCAGAAATGCACGCTTTTTCGTCGATGGCGATCGGGTCAAAATCGAACGCAGAGCTCCGTATGTCCTCACCGGTGACAATTTGGACCGCGCTCTTCCCTACATGTATCCGTCAATGGCTACTTTCAAATGTAGATTCAATACCGGTTCCAGTGCTGAGGCTACCGTTACCTTCAGTTGTGATACCCCCACTCCGACCCCAACTGTACCAGAAATGACCCCCGCACCGACGCCAGTTTCGATGATGGCCACCCCCATGCCAACTCCCGAACCCATAATGGCCACCCCGACGCCAATGATGCAGCCTGCCATGACTCCCGAACCGCGCGACCCCCAGTTCATCTCCAGCAGATGCATCAGACTCGGCGCGACTTCATACGAGTCTCTGCGAGGCAACTGGGACGTGCGTACAAACGAAATTGAGTACCGACCAGGAGACGAGAGCACTGGAATTGATCAGCCGTCGGCTGCTCCAGTCACTTACAAGTTCATCCCTGAAGTGACATCCATTTATGGCATTGCTGTTGACATGACCACTCGTCATCGCGTCGACCATAATGATGTGTGGCTTCGACTTCCCAACGTTGATTTCACCCTGTACAGAGGCACTGAAACCGTTTCTGATAACCGTGCAACCAACTGGATCAAGGGTTTCCACAACAACAACAGGAGGGCTGTCCGAACTCTGTCTATTGACTTCAACGGTCACGTTATTGCTTCACGCGAACCACTGATGGCCGGAGAGGAATATGAGATCCAGGTTGGTGGCAGAAGCACTATGGTGATTGTTCACAACGTCATTTTGTACCCTTGTGATGGAACAGAGGCGCAGTGCGCTGATACGACCTTCAGGAGGAGAGCGCAAAACAGGTGCTCCAGGATGTAAAATAATCCACGGCAACGTAGAGAGTTCATGTGCACTTATAAGCTGAGTTGTCCCAACATGAACCATCGTCGCTCCTTGAGCGAAATCGAATCGTTAACTTCAGTAGTGTAAATCTTTAGCACATCTTTCTCGACAGCAAAGACAAGGTAGAACCCTTGACACTCCACTTCCAAAAATTTTGACGAGATAAAAATGTACTAATTCAAGGCAACAAATTCTCAGTCGAGATTGGCGCGTGGGGGACGTCTTCCCAATATCTTTTCATTGGTTACAACCCAATTAATGTGATTGTGATGCTCTTTGAATTGTCTCCAGTGTCGTCGAGGTCGTTCACACCTCTCCGGAATCCTGAGAAAATGCGCACGGCATGCGATACTATCATGTCAAGGTGGAAGAAAGTTAATATCATGCTGACAACAGATTTCGTTTTCGTCTGCGGTGGCTTGATTAACTACCAAATCATGTAGGCAGCAAAATAGATCGATTCGTCTCCCATGTCTACCGGCTGGACACTGCCTGAAGAGCGTTTGTTCGTATGCAAGCAAGTTATGGTAAGTGTCAAATAGCCGAGCATTCCCAATCATAATATTGGCTATATTGATGAGTGTATACTAGTCTGGGACATTATTGGAGACGAGATTGAAACACAACGTTTTTTGACGTGCTGTTCAAGCACGTTTTGCAATGTCACGCACTGGGGTTGGAGGAGTAACAATCTGCAGCACACTAAATTAAATGATATCATACGGTGATACAAGTCGCCGTCTACCTGAAGCTTTACATGTGGAATGGAGTGTAATGAATTTACGTGAACGACATACATCAACGCCATCCCTTCATTCCTTATACTGTAGTTCAGCGATCGAGCTCATCCATCGCGAGGCGCACAATCTATAATATTCCCGACTTCCCCGAGCCATTCACACTTGTAGTTTTCTAGCGCACTACAGGTTGTATTTGAAAATAGCATCAACTCTCGTCACCGCAGGTACATGACCTTGCCAGCAACTGTTACATCTAGCTGTCTGCCCTATTACAATACTGTCGACTAATTGGTTTTGCACATCCCGGAATCGATCGCTATTATCACGAGTTATGGGCGATCATGGTGATTGTGACCTATATGAGATGTTTGACGCGATTTTTGGCCCAAGGTAAACAATAGTCTCTGAATTCAATGTCGCCCGCTCTCGCTTCGTTACAAATATAGAATTCTGTTTCTCTTTCAGAACCGTGGAATGCTTTCGTGGCGAAGAATGTATTGATGCCAGTTACAACACAAACAGCTGACCTGCCATTCCCTTTTAGTCGCAGAATGGGTTTTATGTTCACAACTTTTGTTGATCCATGCCATAACACGTAGCTCTGACTTTAAAGCAAATTATTCTGCTAGCATGCATAAAACACGCTCCGCACATGATCCGCCGGCGCTTCCGCTCTCTGACTACTGTGAGCGTGTCAAAATACACACTACCTGCATCTCGAGATGTTCTACAGACTGCATCACGCGCCCCCGAAGCTCAAAGGCTTCGCGGGAGTCGAATGATATAGAACTTCTATTGGGTGAGGACGACTAGGCGTTGTATCGGAAACTGCATCCTACAAGAGAGGTCTCAACCACGATGAAAAAAGCTTTTAGCATCACCCAGCTCAGGTGCAACCCCCTAATACCGTACAATGTCTACATGCACGTGTGTTGGCAGCTTGTTCCACATCATTGACGCTGAACATACCATCATCGCTCAGGCCATCTCTTAATCAGCGATACCATATTTTTTGTTCATGTTCTGTGTCGTGGCAAACCGTCCAGTTCAACAACAAAGCATTATACACGACGATCAAATACCAGAGGCGAGACGATGGAACGCTACGGGCACAATACGACTTCTGATACCTTGACGCACATGCTGTTGCTACCAGGCTATCCACAGGAAACACAAATCCATTCTCTGATCTATCCCCTATTACCTCCTGTGGAGACATTTACGTACTTGGAGAACAGCACTTTACTGCTACCAATGCAATTATCGGCATATGTCCACAATTATGTCTTTCCCTTGCCTACCAGGATCACAGTTATTGATTGTCCGTACCGCATCAAACGTGCTATTGCAAGCTGGTCTGCTGCCTTGCGTCTTGCCAATCGCAATTATTCTTGTATCCCTTGTACGTTTAGCTGCTCACGAATGTATTCATAAGCATGCCCCCATCCATGGCCAGCCCACGCAGATTACATCCGCAACAGCACAACCATCCACTATTACCTTACTACGACAAACCCCCGAAATGTATCGCTTCTATGCAGTTTCCGCCATCATTCTTCACGTGCTCTGTCTGTCTACCGAGGCCGCCAGACTACAGATTGTAGAGGCCGGCGCACCAGGTGGCGTTCATGTTTGGAGAAAGGGACCGTTGCTTGGCGAACGACTGGAATTGTGTCGCGCTGATATGCCTTATAATTTTACTGTGATGTGCTTTCCAGAAATTGAACCGCGCTCTGTGGCGTATGCCATATTCTCAGTGAATAACGTATTCAGAAGGAGAGAGAAAGTGAAGCCATACACGCTGACTGGAGACAGGGGAGGAGTTGCTCGTCCATGGCTAAGCACTGCACCGGAGACCAAAATAACATGCGTTCTGTCCAACGGAGAAGCTACCTCATCAATTCTGTCTCTTAGATGTCCAGTGGCAACAGCAGGAGTTGCAAATATTGTAACACCAATCGTTCTACCTTCGCTGTCACCATCGCCGCTTCCAAGCCCAAGTTCCACATCCGTCGCAGCGGAATCGGCACTACCCTCGCCATCGATCCTGGCGCCTAACAAAGTATGTGTGAAAATTGCAGCGTTGTCCTACTTGTCAAAGTCAAACGGATGGATTCGACGCGACAATGGACTTGAATACAAGCCATATAAAATGAGCAAGTCGATCGATGCAATGGGCTCTGAACCGGTGGAGTACACATTTGTGGCTCCTGTGAGCTCGCACTACGGGTTGAGCGTTGATATGACGACGTCCGGTGTTGTGGATTACAACGATATATGGATTCGATTTCCATATGGGGACTTTACGCTGCGGAAAGGACAACGGGTGAAGAGCGCGTTCGGATGGATCAAGGGATTTCACAATCGTCGGGGTCGATTGACGAAAGCGCTATCGACAGATCATGATGGGCACACGATCAGTACGCGGAAAATGCTCGAGGCTGGAGGGAGGTATCGGGTTTTGATTGGGGGAAGAAGTTCCAAGGTAACAGTTCACAATATAATCATGTTCCCGTGCGGGGGTTTGAATTGCGCGGAAGGGTATTTCTGGAAGCGACGCATTCGTGAATGCACTCTGGCCTAGTGTTAGACGTGTGGTATCGATAGGGACGTAGTGTTAGCTGGCTGCAGTGATTGTGTGTGACGGTTGTTTTCGACTCGCAAGTGGGGGTATGTTGCATTGTGGAAGGTTGTGGTATCGTGTGCTTTAGGTTTTGACATTGGGCGATGTGGACTGTGTCGCGGGTTACTGCATGAGCAGATTGTTTGGGAATGGTTTTGTCGTTTGAAGATGGTATACGGATTATGACATGATTGTAGTGTACTATCACTTTGATAAAGTTTAAGCGCGTGTAAGAATGTCGAGAATGTGGATCATGTCTTCTACCAGATGTGAGTGGAATTGGCAGTTTGTCACTCGATCTTCGAATGGTGGTTACACAATTGCCGGTTGTAAGTGGTGGAGATGTGCTAGACGGCTCAGATGGAGACAGTATGTGATTCGCGAGGTCGCTGACGACGTTGAATGGAGAGAAATTGATGAGAAAGTTCTGGAAGATGTATTGATGCTTTGCCAACGAAATGACATTGTTGGCGCCTACAGCCGGGGTTGGTGACGGAGGAATGCCTACAACTGTGCCAAACAATCAGGGCAAACCGCGAGAGGAAATCCAGGTTGCGCACGGATGCTCGTGTCGCGTCAGTGCTGCAGCAGAATGATTTGGAGTTTGGTGACAAACATGGCGTGGGGCAGATTAAATTAGTCAGGGTGTACCATGAAAAAGATAGGCGGGTGAGGGACACGACGAATCGGGTTAGTTGGTGGCCACGCGGCGGACCGATTAATCGGACGCAATTATCGGAGAGGGTGAGGCTGGGAGATGAACAGCATAGATACGTGGCTGATGTAGGAAGAACGAGTTGTGTCTGGAAGATGGCGTCTTCGCAACGTTCCCCAGCGATTGTGGAGAGGACAACTTGACTCTGGTTCCTTTGTATGTGATAGTCATACACTGGTTTTGGGAGGTGTGACTTTTGGAAATGTTTCTGGGGCATACTATTTGGTATTGAGTGTAACGGTATTGAGTGTATTCCGAATCAGTACCTTTCGCTTACGAAAGTATGGGCGGTACGTTTCTCTGCACCCTCCGCTTTAAACATCGCGTCATCTGAGCTAAGATATATGACACTAATGCGATAATCCAATGGATCTAATACATCATTACGTGGCTTAACACACGCGTAAGCCGCCTCACGGATCAAAATACACAGTAGTCAAGTGCTGGCTCCATGATCCAACCATATCCAACAGACCGATACAGAAAGCGGCATATCAAAGCCGTCGATAATGTATAATCTCCCCTCTCTCAACCGGTTCAATTTCGCACACTCGTCATCAACCGCTTCGGCGTGCCTATAAAACCATTCAAATCCGCCGGCACGTCATCTACAAACCAACCAAATCTTCCAACACCACCCATCTAGGCCGCACCCTTGTAAAACCGCACACTACATAAACAACAAACCTATCTCCAACGTCGGCAACTGTTTCTCTCATCCCCCACCTCACCCGTCATGAACACCCTTCTGATCGTCCTTTCCCTGCTCGTTTGCGTGCTAACAACGTCCACACAAGCCGCACAGCTTCGAATTGTCGCTGCAAACGTTCCCGGAGGTATATCAGCCTGGCCGAGAGGACAGTTTCTCTCTGAGTTTGAAACAATATGTGTCGACGATATCCCGTTTCAATTCTCAATTATCTGCATACCCCGTCGCTCATTCAGACGTCGTGCTAAATCCGCTCTTTTCATCGTCAATGGTGAGGTTGTCCAACGTGACAATGTCCGTCCATTTCTAATCAACGGTGACTCTTCAAATCGCGCCCGTCCATGGAGGAATCGACCCGCGAATATTGCACGAATTTCATGCCGGTTCAATAACGGCGATACAGCTTTCTCGACAATAACCTTCCGATGTCCCAGCAGTGCACCCGAGCCTTCATCAACACCCGAGATAAGTAGCACGCCTGAAATGGGCAGCGCAACTCCAGAACCCGATATGGACACGCCGATGCCTTCTCCCACGGCGGAGCTGATGACGCCCACGCCTGAAATTGAGTCGATGTCGCCTTCGCCGTCAAATTCTAGACGACCGAGACGTTCCCGTACACCGTCACCGACGCCGTCTCCGTCCACTGAACGGCCGCGCGATTCAGGCCGGCCGAATCGTCCGGGTGCGATAACAGGCCGTGGATCGTGCGTGAGAATCCCGGCACTGTCCAGTTTGTCGCGATCGTCAGGGTGGGAGGTGGTTCGGAATCGGCGTAATCCAGCAGCGAGTGGAATTGTATTTAGACGGAACAGTCGGTCGAGAAGGATTGTTCCAGCAGGGAATGAACGTGTGTTGTATGAATTCCGCGCTCCGGAGAGCTCTGTGTTTGCGATCACGTTGGATATGACGACGCGCGGCCGGGTGGATCACAATGATGTGTGGATCATGTTCCCGAGCGGCGGGTTTACTTTGAGGAAGGGGAGAAGTGTGCGGAGCGCTTCTGGATGGATCAAGGCGTTCCATAATAGTAATGGACGGTTCACGAGGGCACGATCAATCGATTTCAACGGACATTCGCTCAGTACCAGAATCACGTTGAAGAAGGGCACCAAGTATCGGATTTATATCTCGGGCAGAAGTACGATGCTGCTGTTGCATAATATCATCTTGTTCCCTTGTTCGGGGATGAATTGTGCGGAAGGACCGTTCTTCGATAGACGAGCGATTGAGTGTGGTAGAGTGTAGATGTGGCGGAGTGAGTGTGTGCGGTTTTGTTTGTAGATTGGATTGTTCCTGGCTCTTGTTGATGACCAATGGTAGATTAGAGTAACTGTTTTGATAAATGTGGATTCCCAGTTGCTTGATGCTGTACACTCCTGGCATGAATACACTTTTCAAAGGTTGAAGTGTCACACCTGCCAACATGTTATCAATTTCAAAGGTACAGTCATGTCAATTCTGAGAAGCGAATCGGAAGTGTATGGGAGAGAGAGTGTATAGCATCTGAAATATATTTGCTGTCGAGGGCATTTGCTTTCGAGCATCTTACTGAAGTGGGATATGAGTGTTGCTGTGAACAAATTGAGGAGCGGCCAACACCTGGAAGCAAGATCGCACCATAGGTAAGGGACTTGCAACGCAACGATACAAATAATTATAGCTTTGTAGCAACTCTGTTAGGGCGTCCCAGTGCAAACTAGACATATATTTTTTCTAGTAAATTGGGCAATGGAGTTTGTTTTCCACTGACAAAAGAGAGGTAGGAACACAAACAAAACCTATTCCACCACACATTGACGCAGTAATTTGTGGACTGGAACTTATCATGCGATCAATATTACGCGCAAAAGACATAGTTGAACCATGAGCGTCAGTCGATTTCCCACGTCGTACTCGGGATTGACGACAGCGAACTAGTATGATTGATGAAACGTCGAGGACCGGGATGGGAGATGTGTCGTTTCACGGATGGGGAGCCAGTTAAAAAGGATTGTTCAAGGCTGCAACGAACAGTATAATGACAAGTGGATGAGTAGATCATGATATCTGCTGATTTGTGTTCTGGCGACGCTGATATACTTCTGACCGCGTTTTAGACAGAATATTGGTATCCAGCTTGTGGCCGAGATAGGTTTTCGACTCCCAACAGAATGAGCAAACGCGTAATTGTTTGATATGAACAAGTGGACAAATTAGACACAATCTCCCGACACACAGCTGTTCCAGCCTGTTCACTAACATCATATATCCTTCTTGCCACCGGTGACAGCTGGCGACAACAAACTGCAACTGCCTCTTCAAATCGTTTCAGTGCAGACGTCTATCGCCATGTTTCGCCCAAACACCTTGAAATCCACAGCACGCAATACCTCTGTGTATGTCAGCAAAAGCACAAGGTCGTCCCATCATGTCCACATGTTCGTCCAAAGAATATGTCATTCGCCCGTTGTAAACATCTGTGCGAGACTGTCCAACGCGACTTTGTACATTATCGTCTCATAGAGACGTTGATTTTGCCCTTTTCAGTCTCTTCCAAACTTCCCGATATCATCGTTCCATTTATTCGATGACTGTGCTTCTACATTTGTTCTCAACATGCCGTGTAATTTCCGAAGACTACACTTACCGTTTTGTCATAAATTCTGTAATCCTCGTTTTCATGCACCCACTCCATCCTTCGCATGCTTTGATGGCATCCTGTTAGAGCCTACATGAGCCTAAGCCTGGATGCAGTATATGATAATATCTTTACATCTTGGTCCGTTCGACATTACTGCCTCAATGAGCCATGTACATCTTGAACTTGACCAAATTGCCTGCTTTTGTACCCACAGGACTTTTTGTCAGACTTCGTTTTGTACCATTCTACGTTGCACCTTAAGTAATATATTTCTTCTCATTCGTCAGTTATTCGTGAACTCCAGCCAGGAATATCACGTATCCATATATCGCCAGCCTAATTCGAGCGGCTTTGCCAGTATTTGCTCCAGTTCTATTTTGGTATCAAAGCGCTATCTTCCAGAAAGCAAGCTTCAATATTCTTCAGCTATTACTTCAATTCACTTCCTGTCTCTGCTTTCCTCTACCTTGTAGATATACTACTCGACGAAATCATTCAACAACTACTGATTTCTTTGTCGTATTCTTCGACATGAAATTGGACTTGGAACGAAGCACCGAAAGCTGCGCCTCCAGAAATCGTCTTCTCTGTCTTACTGTAGTCGCGCTGTGCATCCTCTGTCGTCAAGCATTTTATTTCGGTGGAATAAGGTCGCGACGATTTCCTCCTCACTCGAACATCTCCGCTCTTCAATTCGAAACAGAATCGAGCTATATCTCTCCCACTGACATCACTACTCACACCCAACCAACTTTTGCCGCTTCACAAAGCGAACCCTCCCCCAAATTCCATGGAGACCTTTGTATCGCGTCTGGATTGAACCCTTCTGCTTCGACGCTCTGGCGGGAAAATTCTCGGGCCCTCTGTCTTCAGAACAACATATGCTACCATTCTTCTAACCCATCCGAATCATTTGGTCGTATAGCACCTGCTCCAGATGTAAGCTGCGCTGCCATGCGGCCAGAGCTTGATGGACTTATGGACAAAGAAATTAGGCAAAGACTGGAGGACGAACATGCTTCTTGCGAACAGTTTCGTGATACACGCGTCATCTGCGCACATGGGAAGGGAATGCGAGAGAATATGCCGGAATGTCCAGAGCGATTTGTTATTGAAACTGATGAAATGCAACAAGCGGGACAACGCGTTAAATGGTGGGAGGATATCACAATTGTTGTGCCCATGTATCCTTATCCGGCTAATATTTATCATTATGGGAACGCTATCATGTCTATCTGGCATGTGCTATCACATGTACCAGTACTACTTCGAGAATGGGGTGCCCATAATGTTATCGGGAGAAATGGATCAATGTATTTCGATGAGGGTGAGAGACATACGATGATTCCAAAGCATGTAAATGTGATTATGAAGTTACCAAACATTAAGAATCGGGTTTGGCAACGTGAATTGGTTGAAACTATCCAGAGAATATGGGTCAAGACTTTACCGTTTTCTCTCTCAATCAATTCAATAACTCATAGAGACGATTCAATGAAGTTCGGATGTATTCGGAATGCTATAGTCCTCGGAGTGCATGGTGGGCTATTTACATGGCCGTTTCCGAACGGGACATCAATAAATTTTGATGGCCGGTCTATACCCGCCGCTGCACTTGAAGCGAAGAAGCTAATATATGAAGAATTCGGTCTGGATGGAATCATTCGCCCCGTTAGTACATCACAGGGCAGATATGAACGTTACATAGTTAATCTGCCGCCTCTTCGGGTGGGTTATGCGCGACGAGTTTTGCAAAATGAAACGCATCTGGAAGGCAATGGATTTATAGAAAGCAGTACAAGACGCAACTTTTCACCGGAAGACGAAGCGTGGTTCATGGAGATGTTGCTCAACGAAACGGCTAAAAAAGGTGTGGAACTGCGAGCTTTCACTACACGAACAAGTGATTCGCTCAAAGAACAAGTGAGAAACTTTGCAGGAATAGGTTTCTTGGTTGGGATACATGGTGCCAATTTGGTGAACTCAATGTTTATGCAGCCGTTTGGCGCTCTATTTGAGCTTTTTCCATGGAGATATCAGCTGAGATGTTATAAGGGTGGGGAGAATTCCGGTTTGGCGTACAGATTCCATGAAGCTTCTGTTGGATTTCGAGGTGCACAGCAGGAATGCCATGATGACTTGAAATGTCTCAATTCACACAAACAGAAGCCGGTGATTATTTCGGCGAAAGAGGATAAAGATGCGGTTCGGAAACAGGTTGTGTGGGGAATAAGATATTTAATTGAAATGCACCGAAGGTTTCCAGACGGATTCGTTGCGTCTTACGATTCGACCACTGGATACTATCGAGTAGAGAGGTAGGTTTTAGCGGTAGTGGGAGCTCATGTCTCTTAAGCTGCTTCTGACGGTTCAACAATGAATATCAGGAGAGCTGATGATGAAAAGAATAAAATGTACAGCTGTAGGTTTGTAGGAATGGAAAGGTGGAAAGGTTTGTCAGGCAAAGTCCATGATTTTTCCAGAAGGTTGATTTGCAGTAGTTGTTGAAGGAGTTTAAGCAGCCGCTGAAGAAAATTTCCTTCTGTCGATATTTGAACTACCCTTTTACGAAGTCGGAGATGCAAAAACATGCAGAAATATACGTGTGACCCTTCTTCTGGTGACATCGATATCTACTTCAGTCAAACAGGGTGTCCATGATGGCATTATAGTGAGATTGGGAAAATATTCTCATGCTATGAATGGCTATTTGGACCACAGAAAAACTCCATCAATGTCCATGTCTGTTTCTGATAGTCAGCTTCTGACAATTTTTCCCCTAGTTGTAGAATTCACCTCATCATAGGTGTCACGGTGGGCTTGATGTGTAACATATAGCTGTCCATGGAGACATGTCTGAGGCGGAAATTTTACTGACGAGATAGGCAAATTTCCCTCCTACAAAACCCTTTTGCAAGGCTTCGCTTATTCTCGCCAACTTCAAAACTTGAACCCTGCACGTAAAAAATTCTTTACCCATTAATTTCAATAGCTAAAAAAGTCCCCTTCAAACAAGCGGTTGTCTCCATAGCTCAGCTGGTTAGAGCGCGGGACTGTTAATCTCGAGGCCGTGGGTTCAAGCCCCACTGGGGACTGCAAGCTTTTTTCTCGGATCTCGCCAGAACCCTTTTTTGTCATACCCCCATATTGACGCCACCCGTTTCGAAGCTGAGTCTGTGGTGAGACATTGTGATCAGCTCACAGCACGATCTCAAGCAACACAAAATGATTTCGCCAACTTTCATCCCTTCCATCGCCGCTCCATTTAGTCCTCATTCCCATCGTCCCCTACGAACCAAATCACATCGCTCAACACCATCAGCTCCGCGAACGCGTCGTGCAACAACACCAACCCTCCGTCTCGATCCCGGCAGTCCCATCAACGATACTTCCCTCTCCGATTGGCAAGCGCTCACACCTCGTCTGGACCATCCGAACGGTATTCCATCATGCATCCCCGAAATCGACGCGACTGGGAACGACGGCTCGATACCAACCAGTGGTGACGATCGACGAGACGATGACGATAGCTCGCCTGAAGAACTACTACGGAAATTTGGTAGAGAAGGTGAAACTCTCCCAGATGAAATCCGATCATTGTCTCCATCCGCACTAGCCGGCTACTTATCCGGAACGCAAAACTCACTCGCTAGATTTCTCGCCAAAATATGGCCTGGCTGGCGTCGTCGCGTCGCGGCAGATCCAGAGTTTCCGTTCAAGGTTCTCATGGAAGAAACAGTGGGTCTTGGATTAGCTGCAAGTGGAATGATAGCGGCACGCGGAAAGGATATACTCTCCGAGCTTGATTTTGCGATATGCGATATTGCGGTCGGTGCGACTTTGAATTTCATCTTAGTCTACCTTTTGACGCCTTCGCTCGGAGCCGGAACGGGAGGCATGATATCGCGTCTCCCGGCTAACCTATTTTCCGTTGGACAGTTTTCGATTTTAGAGAGAGCTGCAGGATTCTTGTATAAGAGCGCGTTGTTTGGTGTGTGCGGATTTGCGGGATCGCTCGTTGGTACCAGTTTGTCACAGGGTTTGGTTGGGTTTAGAAAGGTTGTTCTGAAACAGGAAAGCAACAAGGAACTACCAAACGTGCTTATGAATTCAGCAGCGTGGGCTGGATTTATGTTTTTCTCAAGCAGTCCGAGATATCAGACGGTTGCAGGCTGTGAGAGAGTGTTGTTTTCTTTGGCGCCGGACAAGATTGCCAAGCTCGGCAGTGGTGTTTTGAGGACGGGAAATAACGTGCTTGGCGGCGCTAATTGGGTTTGGTGGGCAAGGGCAATTGGATTGCAGAAGAAGAACGACTAGTTTGTAGAGGATCATTTTGTGGTATCTAGAATGCTTTAAAATCATGTTTCTATTGTGTCTCGATGGGGATAAATTACAATTGTCTCAAGGACGGCCACTAGTTTACCGCGAGTGTGGAGGTGTCGTGTACTTCGGACGGATATATGCGTTTGTCACATATCGTATGATGTTTTGAGAACGAATGACTGATTGGATACTCATGTTGCGATACTGTCTGAACACAGAGTTCTACGTGACAATACGACAGAAGGCACGTGTTTTAGAGAAGCTTTATGCGCTTACAAGCTAGAAGGCTTTTTGCTTGACCTGGAATACAGCCAGGGCATGCCAGTGTTGGTCCAAAAAATTTTTGATCCTGATGCTGGAGTTGCTTGACGTGCGGGCACAGGTACCACTGTCTAAGAATAATTTTAATCTCAATCGTAGTGCATTCAACGATAATGCCGCAGAGAATGCAGAACGCTGGATTGCGAGAGTACCTTCGGGCATATGTCAAGGCCGGTTCGTGTAGACCAGCAGTCAACAGTGGCAGCTTAGCGTTACGAACATTTTGATATACAAAAAGGATACCCTTGGTTACCCCGAACGGCCCGTTTTCACTCCCCATTTGTCACATGTGTAGCTCCCACTGATGTAACGACAATCATACACTAGAAGAACAACACCCCAATTTGGCCAAATCCAGAGTTTCCCTCCGCTCGAGACTTGCACAAATTTCAACGATGTCACTCAAATACGACAAGAAATACAAGTTGAACTTGCCCAATCCCAGTGATCTCCGGCCTGCATCCCTTTTTATAACTTGACGCGCGATGGGCGCGATATAGACACATTTTTTGGAGTAGATTGGCCAACAAACCCTAGTCGTTCCTGGCTTTTTGTCCCTACTCGGAGAGTGGTGCACAACTCTATAAATACTGATCTCCTAGCACAACATCAGTCTTCTGCAGACACCTCCCCACCAACCCCGCTTGTATCTTTCCAAACCACAATCCAAAATGCTCGAACTCAAACCGATTCACCAGATGAGCGCCGATGAGATCTCGGCGGAATTGGATGTATACACCGAGAAAAACTCATTCATACGACCGGCACGCTCTGCAATCGATCCAAACCGCCCGTGGCGCTCGGGTACACCCAACTACGATAGCGCCGATTTGGCGTATTTCCGAGGGCGGTCTGTCGTGCACGCACCTGGTAGTCTGGAGGACATTGTTGAAAACGCAGTAAAGACTTGGGAAATGGAAGCAACACATTTGGACTTCGAGGCGTGGACCGCCGTGTCTCACGAGCACTACTGCGTGTCAGCAAATGGTGGACGTGTTTTTAAGGGAAAGGAGGCTGCGGAGGCTGGTAATTACAACTGGCTTTTTGCGAGTACTGATCCCACTTTATACGATTCCACAAAGGAGTCGTTTGAATCCAGTCATGCCAAGTTTCGCTCCGCGTTTCTAGACGGATTCCCCTGGGAAGTCTTGTCGGTGCAGAGCGGTCCACCGCAGATATCATTTTCATGGAGACACTGGGCCGATTTCAACGGTGAGTATAACGGCAGAGAGGGCGATGGAAAACGCCATGATATGTTTGGCTGGGGACTGTTAGACGTTGATGAAAATTTGAAGGTGAAACAAATTCGCATCTTCTACAAGCCGGAGGAATGGCTCAAGTCTTTAGAAGGCAAGATCGATCCCTCTGAGTTGCATCAAGGGAAGACGCTTATGGGATCAGGATGTCCGTTCTTAAACGGTAATATGTAGACACAGCGATGTGGTATAGGTAAAAACGTCGTTGGGACGTGATGGTCTCTAGTTTCCTTCAGGTTTTTGTACAGCGCTGCTCACTAGCAATTATAAATATCATCGCTCGCTGTCACGCACTCCCACAATAATATGCGTCATCATCTCATTCGTGGATCAGAATTTCGAGTACGACGCCCATTCCTAACCGACTCGTCGTGTCCGCAATGCAAGACGCCGAATGAGTCCTCGTCGGCCAAAGTCGACGAATCAGCACACTGACCGTTCAACTGCGTCGGCTCCGTCTCGCTGTCATCGAAACGCACGCCGAGCACGCCCATGAAGGCGTGCAAAATGCGTGGCGCACATCCGGAAACTTGAGAGTCGCCAAACGAGACTGTCACGTTATCGCGTCGGCGTCTCCTCACGCGTTGGAACTGCGCGTCGCGATGCGTATGTGGCAGAAAGCGACGCAGGGTCGCTCGAACACTCTTGAAAACCATGGCTTGAAACGGATGGGCGTTTCGTTGCAGCGATTATGAGCAAGTTGCTGACTGGACGCACTTATTTATGCAGGGGACGACATGGCATATCTAGTAGATGTTTCGTGGCGAGGTTCACTGCTATCTAGGGCGCTGTGATTCATGACGGCGCAGGGACGGATGTAAAGCGCGGTTTGCAGCGCGTCGGGAGCTTGGCATGCGTGAGTAAGGATGGAATTTGTGGAAGGACACACGCCATTGGGTGAACGATGGATTTGGTTGTTTCCAACTTGAAGGTAACGCATGCGTGGCGACAGCACATTTCATGACATTGGGGGAGAATGATCAGTAAGGCTGCAGCTTCCACGAGTTGGAACTGGATGCAGAGCACAGCGGGACCGGATGAGGTTGAAGGGTTCTAACGCGTTTCTTATTATCGGCGTCAAGCACTTCATGTCCCATTACAGCTTAAATTATTACACAAAAAATCGCAACGACGTCGTATTAATTGCTTGCGTACCCTCGTGCGACTTTACAAGTTGCTAATTTAGCAGACGGTCCCTTCAGCGCTTCCAAGTACAACACAATCTTCAAACATCTATTCAAAATCCATCTATACAACCACATTATAGCTCAGTACTCCATATCCTTGAACCCATTTTGTGGCCTAAACTTGGGATCATGCGGAAACGTTTTACACAAAGAACGACCTGGAGCGGGGGCTTGATACTTCTTCTTCTTTAGCGCTTCATACAACCTCGTCTCATGACGCAATACATATGGATCAATTAAAGTCGAATCCGGAACTCCCTCCTTCTTATCCGATACATAAGCGTGTCCGACAAATGGCGCAATCCTCTTGTGCAGATCCGAAACTGGCTCAGCACCGAGTTCGATTACATCGTCAAACATGCTTGTGATGGCCTCAACGCGTGCATCAATCTCTTCATCCGTAGCATTCAAATAGCACGGCTTTCTGACTCGCTCATAATAGTAGAACAGCGCGCAAGGCGGGAACACTTTAACATATTCGGCAAACGTAATGTTCCACGGAATATTATAATGGTTCCCTTTGCGTTCCCGATTGAACAAGTACGTCGACATCCAGCGCGTGTACGGGTCGCGAATGGACGTCACCATGTAGTAGCCCTGATCGCGCACACAACTGAGCAAGGACAAATTGACGTGCAGATGACCAATGGAGTGTCGCACAGGCTCTTCACCTCGACAGAGGCGCTCGGCGTATGGCGCGCACTGCCTCGGACCGCAGCCGAGGTCGTTATTGCGAAATGTGTGCAGATAGGCGCGAATAGCCATGGTGACCGAAGTGCTGCCTGTCTTCACCGGCTTGTTGTAGTTGATGAACTGCAAACAGTTAGAGTTGTCCGACTCTGATGGCGCCGAGAGGATTCCGCGCGTTGCATATGGGGCAATGGATGTTACAAGCCGCCGCACATGGACGCCGCCGTACAGCGAAATGGTTGTCAGTAGTAGCAGTAGGATGAGAGTTAGAATCCGGGTGGAATTGCTCATATTTTCGGGTAGACGCAGCTTGGAGGGTTTGGCCATGTTGAGTTGTGAGGGATGTGAGATGGTGCAAGTCGGACGAAGTGGGCTGTGTCGGATGTTTGAGGTTTGTACAAAGTGAAAGCGTTGTTAGATAGGGTGCATGGCCTAAACAGGAGTGGGAATCGGCTTGGAATTGATGGGGAATGAATCAAGTTGGGAATGTATGGTTCATGATGAGTTTATGTGTTTCTTTAGTTGGTTTAGTTACACTGTAAAGAATGTAGTACAGAAGCTTCAACGTGGAACGGTGCGTTAACCGCTTAGTGACAATGAAATTTACAGTATTAAGTAAGTTGGGTACTAAACAATTCAACATCCTGTCAGTTCCGTTGTGCACTCACACTGTCAACAAGGACATGCTCAACTCATCCAACACGCTTCCGCTTTCAAACCGATCATGCAACGTAAAGCAATCAACAGCTGGCACGTCCTGTCGATTGCGTTTCAGTTTTCTACAGTGCCACTTCCACGACAACGAGTCCCAATTGTCATAGTGCATCTGCACAAAGTCACTTAAAATTCCCTGATCATTCTGCGATTTCCGCTCGTACATCATCTCCATCAGGCGCCCATAATCCAGTCCATCGACGCGACGTACAAACATCAGTCCGCTATTAAAATTGCGTCGATACTGTGCCGAAGACATATTAGTATGTCCATACGACGCGAGAAAATCGTGCATTTGCGCGCGTGCATGTAGCATGTCCAGAAAGTATTCCTTCAACACGATGAGGTCATTATCCAGAAAGACAAACTCACCAAACAACGCCACAGAATCCACGATGAATTGAAGCTTCTCGCACAGATTCTTCATCTTGCACGCGTCAGCGCCCTCCTCCGGACATCTGCAGCCGCTTTTCACAAACAGTCGACATTCGCATACGCGGCAATAAGCGGCCGCTGTGTCGTCTGTGTAGATGATGAAGCGATGGCGCGTGCGCGATATCATCCGGCAGTTATGTGCAATGTGCAGAGGAGGCAGCTTGTTTTCTCGCTCGTCATATGTCAGCGTCAGTACTTTCAGCGGATAGTCGAGTCGCAGACGCATGTTCTGTATTGCGCGTAGTTGATATCTTGTTGACGGTGTCAGCATTATGGCGCACGCGAAAAGCGAAACGCTGAGATAGATCCATCTTCGCGACGGAGGTGCGCCAAAGTTGGCTGTCGATGTGCTTTGTGTGTGTGGTCTTGGTGAGTGTTGGCTGCTGTCTCGACGACGACGATTACGAAGTGTTGGTTGCTCATCCGGCATGCTGCGCATGAGGAACGGAGCTCTGTCAATTCCATAATTGTAATGCACAAAAAATACACCCAAATTCTATACAACTTCTTCACACCCAAAAAACGGTCTCTTACACCAAAGTCACACCCGTCAAGATTGTACCACAACTGCATCGACAGAAGCATAATCGTAACAGACGGCCATGATACCGCTGCGAATCACATTCGATTGCAATATCGACTCAGAACCGTACGTCTCGAGCGCGTATTCTGTCAAAATCGGTGCGTTGGATGAACGGGTAACGTGTAACGTGGAGGTGGCACGAGTCTCTTCCGCACGAAGATGTTTGCCATATTCCGCAATATATCAGCAGACGAAGAGAACATGAAGAAAAAACAACATTTTATGTGCGCTACTTGTGTTGTGACTTGAGATTATGGAAGCAACAATACTTCAGAAGAGCGGATCGCCGCCAAAGCGACAATTGAATATGATATTAGCGACTATGCTCTCCCCGTTGTCAAGATCGCACTTAATTACCGCCATGTCAAATTTATAGTTCCACGCCAACGCCATTCCATTTCGTTGCCCTGTCATAACGAACGGTTGCTTCCTTTGAACTGGCAGAGTGTCGTTGAATCGGCCGTTGTAAACTTCAAATTTAGCCATTCGGGCGGGGCGTTTTGTGTTCTCAGGACGACAGAGAATAGTGTAATCGTTTCTTACAAACCTTCTACAAATTCTTAACGGGCGAGATTTCGGAAGAATCCTTCCCCTTATCCAGTTTGACGGCCCTCCGCCCTGCATTGCTTCTACTACTTGAAGCCTCGCCCCATGTGCACATAGGTATGGTTGTGAAATGGCGAGGAGGACGAGAAGAGTAGGAACATAACATCGGAACATCATTGAAACTGCTTTGATACTACGAAGAATAGGAAATTCGTTTCTGACAGAGGCTGGGCCTCATACAATATCATGTAAACCGGGTTTATATATAACTAGCTGCAGTCGAGGGTGACGTTTGAAGGCTTCTTACAGGCTCGGAGGGCCTTGACAGTGTCGAAAACCCTACTCGACGTCGACGTGCGCTGTGTGTGGCGTTGCAACATATTTCTGGTGTCAAGAGCGCCTAATCTCAGTGCTTCTTTGAGACGGCTCTCGCTATGCTTGAATTTTTCGTTTGCTTAATCGCTCAATGCACGCTACATCAAGCTGTTCTCTATCGATCCGTTGTAACTACGCAGAGCCAAAGGAGGACAACACCTCACGTAGGATATTAAAAATAGCTAATTTTTCTACGATCACGCGCCTCTTCCTCGCATTCAAGCGTGCCATTTTTGACAATGATTTCGAATCAGGGGAACAAGAATAGTATCTCATCTTCGGCTACTATTTATCCATGGCAATCGCAAATGATGCGTCGAGAAAGGCAATGACGCAACGTGAAAACATATCGGCTAGCGCTTAGAAGAGACGGTCGCCGCCAGAGCGACATGTGTATTCGATATTCGCGACAACGCGCTCGCCGTTGTCAAGGTTACAGTACACTCTGGCCGTGTCGAATTCATGAGACCAAGCCAGCGCCATTCCTCGACGTTGCCCTGTTAGAACGAACGGCTGTATCGTTTGGGACGGTAGTGTTTCATGGAATCGGCGGTTGTAAATTAGGAATCTGGCTCGACTTGCTCGGCGTCTCTTCTCGTCTGGAATACATAGGAGAGTAAAATTGCGTCGCAGCGTTTTTCGGCAGATTCTGAACGTGCGGTTTTTCGGAAGAACAACTCCTCGCTTCCATCTCGATGGACCTCCTCCTGTTAATGCTTCTACTATTTGAAACCTCGCCCCATCGGCAGAGAAGATTAATAAGATGGTGACTAGAACTACCGCCATAGGGAAATAAAATCTGATCTTCATTATGAACGCTTTGATATTAAGCAGATTATGATACGTATGTGTAATTGTAGCCAAGTTCCATACAGAGCCAACTGAAGAATGTGTTTTATACTGAGCTGAAGTCGAGGACGGTACTGGACGGCGTGTTACAGGTTTGAAAAGTCTTGACAGTGTCGAAAACCCGCCCGCATGCAATCTGTAAAATGTAGAATGAGTAGGCTCTTCCGCCATGTGGAGACCTTTGTGAGTCGTAACTGATCCTTGCAGCTTTGATCATCTCACAACCCTTGAAACTCTTGCAAGGGGATTTGGAAATTTATCGGGATTGCATGGAAAATGTTGTTCGTGGACACTTGGCGAGTCATAACGATCGCTGAGTGAAACCCCAGCCCAATATTGAGTTCACGGTGGAAGAATTCAACTTCACGGGAGGAAAAGGAACTGTAAGACTTGCTTACAGAATATTGCAGAAGTGAAGCTCACAGGATGGGTAACAATGAATTACCCTTCTCAATGGCTTAATTTGACCAATGGCTCAATTTGGTATCACCTGGCGTGCTAATTTGGGTCAGAGACCGAATATGGGTCATCTTTTTCATTATATTTTGAGCGCTTTGCTCTAAACTTTCCCCCGAAACATGGGAATCACCGTATATTGCCGAAACGGTTATAGATAGATGGTTTTTGAGCTCGCCAATCGTTCCAACGGCCTTTCATTCATTAACACTCACTCCATTCATTATGGAACACTGCAGGGTAGGTGGAATATCCCTCAATCATTACCAAACATCCCATTCTTCCATTTCGGTTGCCTCGGAGAAATTCAAGGTTACCGAATGGCTTCAAAAAAATTTGCAGCATCTCAAGTGCCATTATTTCATGCAGCAGCGCTTGTAATTCGCAATGAAAACTAGTCGATTCTAAAAGCACTCTTTCATTCGGTGTGTCGAACTCGCAGCTCCAAAGGTAATTGCGGGGACACCTGATTTTGGACAGGGATAGGTGAGTTTGGAAGCCGATTCTTCGAGAGGATGAGGAGGCCGAGATATCACATGCTGTGAGGGAATTCTCCCGGAAAAGTACACCAATATCGAGACAGTGCTTCAAAGATATATTTGGTGTATTTTTACGCAGCATAAATTCATCAAGACTTCAGCGTATTAATTGGAAAAACGGGGTTCCAGGTGATGTGTTTGTACGTAAATTTCTCAAGCGTCATGAATGCTTGACAAGGACACAGTGGTACTCCGGATCGGAAGAAGTGAGGAGAGAATCTCTCGGGATCGGGTTGTCGAGTCACCCCCACCACCCCATGAAATCTCTTCTGAGGTAATAGTCCCTGACCCTGAGCAAGACACACGACACAGCGATGAAAAATCGGTGAAACAAGCAACAAACACCATAAGTCATAGAGCAGCAGAGGAAGAACACCCAGTGGGTGATGAAGGAATTGCCAAAGACCCATGGCGGTTCGCCCACTTCAACAGTACATCTATACCTGGAGGTACCCTGATAACCTTCCCAACAGAAGCTGTACCAACCACGATGGATATGGATACAGACGCAAGCCGTGCAGAATCCGCAGAGGGGCCGCCGGCCGGAGCGCAAGACGTTGTATCAAAGCAAGATGAGGAAGGCGTGGAGAGCTGTGTCACTGACCATATCGTGAATCAAGGTGAGCTGGATGGTGTTCTCCGGTTCAGAGTCCGCTGGTATGGTTACTCCTCAAAGGATGATACATAGGAACCACCCGAACACGTACCGCGTAGCCAAGTCATCGCGTACTATAGGCGCCGCGGAATCTTAGTACCGGAATATGTCTTCAGCCAAACATCATCTGGATGAACCTGTTTTGCCCCACCTGCAAGGGGAATATCCCGCCTCGTGACCCCAACGCTGCGCAACTTAAGTGGAAGCATTCAGAAACCCCGATAAAACAAATGTGTTCGTGGCGTCGGTTCATCTGGGTACGGCTATACCCAGTTAGAGGGCGGGGATCGAAAAATAAAAACAATTTATAATCATCATTTGAGCATCCAGAGTCAGATTTCACGTCTTTGGCGCTCCAACTTTCGGAGATGATCCAAGAAGAAATATATCTGGCGGCATAAGGCCGGCGTGTTATATCCAAACCACCCATGCGGGATTCCCAAGGCAGTAGCAAGGAAGTGATGGATCACCAACATGGCGTCTGCAGTGAAGAATGTTCGCAGTCTCCTGGATTCACCGCCTTCTCTTGGAATTTGCAAGTCACTATTTTCCCCCAGTTATGTCTTGTACTCATCGACAAATCCTCTCAGCTGCTCACGCAGTGACCTCGTGTCCGACGCGAAGCCGTGATCGGGAGGAACAATGAACTCCTCAAAACAACAGTGTATCACCTCTATGGCCCCCGGTTCATACTGTACCGAATTCGGGAATTTGCCGCTGTCAAAACAATATATCTCGTCAATATCATCTTCTTCGTGTTGTAGGACCTGTCGTACCGCCTGGCGGTCCTCGCTGATCGAGCCGTGTCGCTTCCCTATTGGGTACCCACTTACGGGATGTGCCAATCAGAAGGCACCAGCCAACTGGCGTGTTTCCTATACTTAGGACAAGCTAAGGCTGACAAATAACCCCACCCGGGCCTATCGGCCCCGGCCAAGACCCCACAAGGGGCAAATTTTAACTTAGGCTGATCAGCCATACATTACAATGTAAGCCTATTGGCAATGACCTCGCGGGTAGGCGAGCGCCAGTAATTGGGTTCTGATTGGTCACTAACTGGATATTTATTCCTAACCACTAACCCTAGCTTACAGTAGACTTAGTATAAAACGGCCACTGGAATAGCCAGTAGGCGCGGTTTCTAGAGTAACGTAAACTCAAGTGGAATTACGACCCACAGGAACAGTGTTCGCATACCTATTGTTCAACCCCTCTCCGGGAAAACCTTAGGGTTAGCCAACAGCTCGACGGATTACGTCATCTTGCTCCATTAATACGCATCTCGCGTGAGCGCTATAATCGCACAACCCCCTCCGGGTAGCGATCCCTTCTCTCTCACGAGACTACCCGACGGGTACCTATAAGGTTCATCTGCTCTACCGCTCCCTCTACCGAGGCTCGGGACACCTGTCGGGTGGTTTGCCGCTCTAGCAGATTTTCTACCTGCTACAGGACCAGCCGGGATGGCGGTCACTAAGAGAGTTCTAGAATCGCTTGCCGTGTCAGGGCGTGTTGAACCGGGTCGCGCAGTTGAACTTGCGTTTCACACGTCGCTCGGTCGCGGTGGCGATCGGGTGGTATAACGGCGGAACGCGCAGGGGTCGATCGCAACACGGGATTCGCGGGCCGTCGCAAGCCGTGATCTCAGGGTGAGATCGTCTGTGTTTTCGGAAGTGGACGCGGACGTCCAGTCTCTCTAGTACGGGTCCTAGTCGGCCCCGAGATTTACTAGAACAAATGAACGTCCGCGTCCGAAAAAAAATTAAAATTTTTTGGATGCGGACGTCCACTTTCTCTAGTACGTTCGGCGGAATACTAGGACCCGACATCCACTTTCTCTAGTACGTTCGGCGGAATACTAGGACCCGACATCCAGTTTCTCTAGTACGTTCGGCGGAGTACTAGGACCCGACATCCAGTTTCTCTAGTACGTTTGGCGGGATCCTAGGACCCGACATTCAGTATACAATATATCAGCAAAAACCGGGAGGGAAGAAATTACAGCGGATGGTAAATTGAGGGCCCATATCGGACCGTATTTTATTCTCTCATTTACGAAACTGCTGGTATACAATACGTCTCTCTAGAATAGGAAATACATATCTGATCAGAATAGGAAATAAATACCCGGTTAGAATAGGAAATACGTATCCAGCCAGGATACGGAATATGTATCCAGCTAGAATATGGAATACGTATCCAGCCAGAATACAAAATACCTGTCAGCATACCGTCGATCACCCATCTCCCTCACTATCGCGTTCTCCCTACCATCCGAACGCCATGCACCACCATCCGCACATACTTCAAGAACCCTCACGACCTAGATTACAAAAAATCTGCTCCTTCCCAATTCCATCCCCGCTTTCCTCGACACCACCCCAGCCCATTAAATCATCAAGACATGAAACACGAACATGGTCAGCAAAATCTTACACGACTTGAAACCCACTCTTACTTCTATCGTATGCCCGAAAATATACACATACCAGAAACACCTCACAGCTTCATTCCCCATCTTCCTAGATCCCTTCTTCACTCTCCCTGAGTCCTGCCGTTCCTGCTTCACCACTCCTGCATCACATACACAACATCAACCCCAACAGTCAGATTCAAAAGCAACGCTTACCACGCCAGATATCTTAGAAAATCCCTTACTTACCTCTCATCCATCCTACACACAATACAAACCATGATGCAAAAACCTTGCAATGAATAATCAAAGTCAGCAGTCCATATCTTCGCAAAACAAGTCTTGGCGCTCAATGAAACTTACCTTCTGTCATCACCATTCCAGCATCACCTGCATAAAATCGAAATCAACAACAACAGTCGGACTCAAAACCCACATGTCCCTCTCAGCATACTCTCAAAACTTCCGCACTTTCCTTCGCTCGACACAATACGCACCATGACTGGATAAGCTTCCAATGAATAAATATCGCATTAACTGCAATAGTCAGATTCGAAACAAACACTTCTCTCGATGCATACCCTCAGAACTCACTTACTCTCGTTTCATTCTACACACAATACAGACCAAAAGTCGAAAATCTCACAACCAACAAATGAAGTCAACATTCCGCATCTTCGCACCACCGGACTGCACGCTAAATGCAACTTACCTTCCGTCATCACCATTCCTGCATCACCTACAAAAAATCGAAATCAACAACAACAGTCGGACTGAAAACCCATGCTTCCCTCGCTGCATACCCTCAGAACTTACTTACCCTCGTTGTATCCTGCACACAATAGAAACCATAAGTCAAAAATTGTACAAAAAAATGTAGTCAGCATTCCATATCTTCGCGCAACTTAACTAGGCGCTCAATGTAACTTACCTTCCGTCATCACCATTCCAGAATCACCTACACAAAATCAACATCAACCACAGCAGTCAGACTCAAAACCCACATTCCACTCACTGCACCCCTCAAATGCTCGCCTACCTCCCTTCCACCCTTCAGCAAATATGCACCATGACTCACTAAGCTCCCAATAAATAAATATTGCATAAAAGACGACAGTCAAATTTAAAACAAACACTTCCCTCGCTTCATACCCTCAGGACGCACTTAACCTCTTCATCTCGTTGCATCATACAAACAATACAACCAATAATTCACAAATCGTGCAACGAAAAAATGTAGTCAGCATTCCATTTCATCGCGAAACCCGTCTTTCAGCTCAATGAAACTTACCTTACTTCATCACTATTCCTGCACCACCTATACAACATCAAAATGAACCAGAACAGTCAGACTAAAAACCCATGCATCCCTTATTGCACACCCGCGAGACTAACTTACTTACCTGCCTCCCATGGTTCACAACATGCAAACCACGACTCACGAAGCTTCTAATGAATCAATATCGCATCAACGACAACAGTACGACTCAAAACACACGCTTCCCTCGCTGCATACTCTCCAAACTGGCATACTCACCGTCGTTCTATCCTCTACACCAAACAAAGGAAACACGACCAAAGAACCTCAGCCAGTGACGGCGGAGAAGTGGAACTCCACAGATTAACCTGCGGCGTCGACTGGACAGCTTTCAACGTCAGCTTAAGTCCTGCTGTGCATACTCCATATCATCGCCGGTATTGAGATTAATAATGGCCCAAGCCATGGTCTCTGAACTCCCGAATGATGAGATCCGGATCGAGAACATCGGAATGGTATAATCATATATATCACAATCCATTTGCTTCCCTTAAATGATCCCTGTAATATCCACTGTAAAGCACAAACTTATTCCATGAAGTTCGCAGTTAATATAATTTTATTATTTCAAATGAATTAATTGAAAATCCATCTCCCACGGCGGTCATTCGTCCTTCCAAGCGCACGTTGCCAGCAAAATGTGTGACCTAGCGGTGATGATTGATCGCTCAGGCACATTCCACCATTGGGCTGCCAGAAGTGAGCACAAAACTGATACCCACAAAACCACGAGAACATTACAAACGAGGTCTCGAACGCACATTTGGAATACAATATAAATACTATACAACAAACTCTACTCGCTATCTCAGACGACGCGGTACACAAATAGCGTAGTCTCAACCTTCCGTGAGGCCTTCTCTGATGCGTACAAGTGCGAAACACGTCTAGACGTACATCAGAAGTGAGCGCGGGATTTTTCGGCACAGGAGATGCTGGGCCACCAAATTGATTTTTCGGAAATTTTAGAATTTCTGGGCTGGCCAGCAATGCAATCGAGCTGGACATCCACCGGACGTCCATTTCAGGTTGGTCGTGAGAGAGTGGGGCGGGAACATGATGAAACAAGGACCAAGACATGTCCCTGACGTGTTGAGCCTGAAATCGACCCTTCGTAAGACGCGATTTTGGCTTACAGTTGGTGCTTACAGAAGCCAGTGATGACCCCGGTCGGGGCGGCAGCCGGTTCCTGGGGCCGTTGTGGCCAAATTAGACACCTTGATTTGAATTGAAATTTGGGCTATTCTCAAAAACATGCACATGTGAACATGTTTTTGAGATGGGGGTCTGCCGTACGGCACAATCGACCCGCCCAAATCGATGATTTTTCACAATTTTTTTCTGCCCGAAATTTTAGAATTTCTGGGCTGGCCAGCAGTGCAATCAAGCTGGACATCCACCGGACGTCCATTTCAGGTTGGTCGTGTGCTGCCCACATCCATGCATTGCAGCAACTAAGCAGGCGGGCTCACTACTCATACAAAGTGCACGTAGCATGGGCAGCATGATGGATGAGCAGTGTTTGTCGTGAGAAAGTGGGGTGGGAGCATGTCGAAACAAGGACCAAAACTTCGCCCTGGCGTATTGAGCCTGAGCCTGGAATCGATCCTTCGTGAGATGTGGCTTTGCTTACAGTTGGTGCTTACAGAAGCCAGCGATGGCCCCGCTCGGGGCGTCGGATGGCTTCTTCTGGGGCCGTTGTGGCCAGATTAGACACCTTGATTTGAATTGAAATTTGGGCTATTCTCAAAAACATGCACATGTGAACATGTTTTGAGATGGGGGTGTGCCGTACGGCACTTTCGACCTCCCAAATCGATATAATTTTGCAATTTTTTTTCTGACTGAAATTTTAGAATTTCTGGGCTCGCCAGCAATGCAATTGAGATGGACATTCACCGGACGTCCATTTCAGGTTGGTCGAGTATTGCACATGGATACAGTTTTGCAGCTATTTCTCAGCCCAACATTTTAGAATTTCAGGGCTGACCAGCAATGTAACCGAGGCGGACTTCCACTGGACGTCCATTTCAAGTTAGGCTAGTGCTGCACATTTGCTCGCATCGCAGCAACTAAGCAAGTGTTGAGAGCACCGAGATGCCATGCAGACAAGAGGGAATCGGCTGCAAACGGCTTCCCTGGTCGGCAGCTGGATGTCTGGATGTCAATGGCTGCAAGCATGGAAATCTTGCTACCGCACGGCGCATACACACTGCAGCAGCACATCACTGACGCATGCGAAAGTTGGGTGCTGCAGTGCGTGGTTGTTTGTGTGTTTGTGTGTGCACGACGAACCTTGTGGTATCCCTAGGCGTGCACTGGTGCAAAAAATTTGGACTGCCCCATCGGTCGTACTTTGACGCATTTACATGCATCGGAGAACGACCAAGGAGGTAGAGCAGCAATCGCTGTTGGCTGAGCGTCCAAATTGGAGGGCTTGGGACAATGGTTCTATAGCAGTCATTTATAGGACGCCCACCGTTGATGACTGAGATCCACGGTGGGTTTAGTATTCATGGTGTTGTCCTGCATTGGCGGATGTCGAAGACGAGTACTTCCAGTGAGCGTCCAAGCTGAACAGCGTGAGTGGGTAAGTGAGCGGGGAGGGGCCGCTCGGGGCGCTTGGTAGCTTCTGGGGCCGTTGTGGCCAAATTAGAATCAAGCCTATGTCCGGCGGACGTCCTGAATTGCTTTATTTTTTGGGCTATTCTCAAAAACATGCACATGTGAACATGTTTTTGAGATGGGGGTGTGCCGTACGGCACTTTCGACCGCCCAAATCGATGTATTTTTGCATTTTTTTTCTGACTGAAATTTTAGAATTTCTGGGCTCGCCAGCAATGCAATTGCGCTGGTCATTCACCGGACGTCTATATGCGCTCAAGCGATTGCTGTCTGCTTCAAATACCTGAGACATTATTGCCCCACACGACATAAAGTCCCCCAACATGCGACGCCCATCAAACATAAACATTTTCATGCTCTTACTACATTCTAGTCGCACACATACATCCATCTTCAAACAAAAAATGTCATTTAAACACCACCAGTCCCGCTTCATCGTACGCCAATACCGTCCAGTCGCCCAGCAGACAAGCTAGCCGTGCAGAAAACAAGCACTGCCATCTACGACGGAAACGACTGGATCTCATCATCGCTCTCAGCATTTCCAACAAGCCCAACATGTTTCCCCTACGTCACCCTGCAAAACGATACCATTGTATACTTCTGCATTCTCCGTCAATTGCATTCATTCAATCTGCGCAATGAATTCTTCAATCTCGAAGCCGGCCGGGTTTTCTGCCCATCCTGCAATAAGGGCATTGGAGAAAGTTCTCTAACAATGGCCACTAAAGCCTTGATGCAACTACACGATGCTGATTGCTTCTATCGCTTCCTCAAATCTGTCGACATTTACAACATACCATCCATCCGAAACATTTCCAAACTAAACTAGACTGTTCATTGACAAACTCGTGTGTAGCCCCATTTAGACCACTCACCACTGGTATCTGCTGAGTCACCGCGCACTGCCCTGGTGCTCCCTCCTGAATTCGCTTGGGCTGTCTCAATACATTCCGTACTATGCCTATGAAGCAGTCCCATTATGGATCAGCGTTCTGCGTGTTCAGCACATCATCCCCACGTTACCAGAGCTGCAATTTCTCAGCGGTACGGGTATCATCAATCCTTAGCACAGATGTGATACAGCAGCCGATGCAGGTCAATTTCTAGACTCGTAATTTTGCACTCAAGAAGGGAGATCGGTATGGAAATTGTCCAGGCATAACAAACCGCCTGTCCTGCTCTCCTGCAGAGCAAGCTCCATCGATCCAGTCGATCAGGAACCTGACGACATGTAGTCGGCGTTCGTTCCGGACGCGGAAAGGGCAAATTTTTGTGTGGCGTTTGCAGATTCAGTCGCAACGGGAAGCGATGAAACTTTCCGCATGGCGTTTGACTGCGGTTTATTTGAGACAGACATCGAGCGATCGGTGTTTCTGTCCAGATGAAGCTGGAGATCAATGCCGTATTTGAGCTGATAATTGGAGCAAAGATTTGAAACAAATTTTCTGTGCAAATTTACGACGCGACACGGCGGAGGGTGGATAACTCAACGTTAGATGTTATTGGTTGAGCCAACATTACAAGACCGTACCGACGACACGCGCAATCATTGATTTTTCGCTCATTGCTTAGGGAGCAAAACTGTCCTATGGTCGTATCAAGTTAGACCAGCACATATTTCCGCAACATCTTGGTGGAACGAAGTCGGTGCTCACGAAAGCCTGAGAGCTGCCTTGAGTCGAGGATTTTGTACGCCGCCTTATCTGTGGTAGTTTCATACTGCGTTGTTTCACCGTTGGACCTGTGCCACGCACACTTGGATCTCTCTCCATACGTACGTGTAGATATGATGTGAATTGAGCTACAATAGCATACCAAACTGGAAACCAGTATCTACATGCTTTGTGAGAATATAATGCCTCTTCCTCGAGAAAAGGCCTCCTTCGGAATACTAGATTTCATTCAACCATATCCATCCATCTCCCATCGCTTCAGCATGAAATCATCACCATTCCATCCATCGCAACGTTCGTCTCTATCGAAACACTACTCTCCACACATCTCCCCGATCTTTCAGTCCGACCGTACCCGGCGGCGGCCGAGAGAAACGTACTGGCCATTGTTAAAAGTATCTACGACGGCAATGAGCGCATATATTAAATCATTCTCTATGTGAACACAGACCCTGATTGCCTCTCGTTTGTGGCAGAAATGAAACAAACACAAAGACTGCAACTCGTCCATGCGAGAAGCAAAAGCTACAGATTTTTAGCAAGTATCGATAGCTACAAAGAACCACTGCAACGTTTATTCTAGACTTGTATACATTTTCATTAGCACTTACATTACCATACACGAATAGTATTGCATTAAAGATGTTTATGAGAATGACAGGGGTCAGCGGCCGGGTTCCCTCCAGCTCAGCTTGGCTCAGCTCCGGATGCAGATGTGGTGAAGGGAAGAGAGAAAAGTCAGATATTCTACCATGATCTGATTTGATTTGCAATCCGAGAACTTCTTGACTCCCAAAAGGTGTAAACAGTATCCCTGCATATTGGCATCGCCCAAAAGAACTGCAGCACTAACTCAATTTTCATTGCAGAGATCAGCACAACGTATTCGTCTTGAGTGTCACAAGTTGCAATTAGATGGCGCTGACTCGAAGCTAGGAGAGTTGGTAGTTGTGCCGAGTCGGCGTCTTCGGTTTGATCGCTCGTGTAAATATCCAAGCAAAATGGCAGGCAAGGAGATACAAAGCCACGCAACAATCAAGCTTACCACATTCCCCAGCCAGAATCACCATAGAAATCCTTGCAGTCTGCATCACACAGATCATCTTACGCAGTGCGTGCTGCCCAGGTCGTTATTCGGCCCTATCCAGAAACACTTTCAGGCCTAGTGCAACCAGTAGATCTGAAATGGAAATGGACGTCCGGTGAATGACCAGCGCAATTGCATTGCTGGCGAGCCCAGAAATTCTAAAATTTCAGTCAGAAAAAAAATGCAAAAATACATCGATTTGGGCGGTCGAAAGTGCCGTACGGCACACCCCCATCTCAAAAACATGTTCACATGTGCATGTTTTTGAGAATAGCCCAAAAAATAAAGCAATTCAGGACGTCCGCCGGACATAGGCTTGATTCTAATTTGGCCACAACGGCCCCAGAAGCTACCAAGCGCCCCGAGCGGCCCCTCCCCGCTCACTTACCCACTCACGCTGTTCAGCTTGGACGCTCACTGGAAGTACTCGTCTTCGACATCCGCCAATGCAGGACAACACCATGAATACTAAACCCACCGTGGATCTCAGTCATCAACGGTGGGCGTCCTATAAATGACTGCTATAGAACCATTGTCCCAAGCCCTCCAATTTGGACGCTCAGCCAACAGCGATTGCTGCTCTACCTCCTTGGTCGTTCTCCGATGCATGTAAATGCGTCAAAGTACGACCGATGGGGCAGTCCAAATTTTTTGCACCAGTGCACGCCTAGGGATACCACAAGGTTCGTCGTGCACACACAAACACACAAACAACCACGCACTGCAGCACCCAACTTTCGCATGCGTCAGTGATGTGCTGCTGCAGTGTGTATGCGCCGTGCGGTAGCAAGATTTCCATGCTTGCAGCCATTGACATCCAGACATCCAGCTGCCGACCAGGGAAGCCGTTTGCAGCCGATTCCCTCTTGTCTGCATGGCATCTCGGTGCTCTCAACACTTGCTTAGTTGCTGCGATGCGAGCAAATGTGCAGCACTAGCCTAACTTGAAATGGACGTCCAGTGGAAGTCCGCCTCGGTTACATTGCTGGTCAGCCCTGAAATTCTAAAATGTTGGGCTGAGAAATAGCTGCAAAACTGTATCCATGTGCAATACTCGACCAACCTGAAATGGACGTCCGGTGAATGTCCATCTCAATTGCATTGCTGGCGAGCCCAGAAATTCTAAAATTTCAGTCAGAAAAAAAATTGCAAAATTATATCGATTTGGGAGGTCGAAAGTGCCGTACGGCACACCCCCATCTCAAAAACATGTTCACATGTGCATGTTTTTGAGAATAGCCCAAATTTCAATTCAAATCAAGGTGTCTAATCTGGCCACAACGGCCCCAGAAGAAGCCATCCGACGCCCCGAGCGGGGCCATCGCTGGCTTCTGTAAGCACCAACTGTAAGCAAAGCCACATCTCACGAAGGATCGATTCCAGGCTCAGGCTCAATACGCCAGGGCGAAGTTTTGGTCCTTGTTTCGACATGCTCCCACCCCACTTTCTCACGACAAACACTGCTCATCCATCATGCTGCCCATGCTACGTGCACTTTGTATGAGTAGTGAGCCCGCCTGCTTAGTTGCTGCAATGCATGGATGTGGGCAGCACACGACCAACCTGAAATGGACGTCCGGTGGATGTCCAGCTTGATTGCACTGCTGGCCAGCCCAGAAATTCTAAAATTTCGGGCAGAAAAAAATTGTGAAAAATCATCGATTTGGGCGGGTCGATTGTGCCGTACGGCAGACCCCCATCTCAAAAACATGTTCACATGTGCATGTTTTTGAGAATAGCCCAAATTTCAATTCAAATCAAGGTGTCTAATTTGGCCACAACGGCCCAGGAACCGGCTGCCGCCCCGACCGGGGTCATCACTGGCTTCTGTAAGCACCAACTGTAAGCCAAAATCGCGTCTTACGAAGGGTCGATTTCAGGCTCAACACGTCAGGGACATGTCTTGGTCCTTGTTTCATCATGTTCCCGCCCCACTCTCTCACGACCAACCTGAAATGGACGTCCGGTGGATGTCCAGCTCGATTGCATTGCTGGCCAGCCCAGAAATTCTAAAATTTCCGAAAAATCAATTTGGTGGCCCAGCATCTCCTGTGCCGAAAAATCCCGCGCTCACTTCTGATGTACGTCTAGACGTGTTTCGCACTTGTACGCATCAGAGAAGGCCTCACGGAAGGTTGAGACTACGCTATTTGTGTACCGCGTCGTCTGAAATAGCGAGTAGTGTTTGTTGTATAGTTGTGGAGTATGCGTCTAGTGGTTTGTAAAGCTTGCAGAACGGGATAGGGATGTGGGTGGCCCTATTTTATGAATACATGAGTACCAATATTCAGGGTTGACAAAGCGGAAAGGCATACGTTCATACATGTTTGAGATTGCATAGTGGAGAAAATATTTACATCGAAATTTAGATGGAGCTGATGGAGGTTTTAAGGATGAGGTATGAGAGGAAGAAAATTCTTCTGTGGTATGAGGATGTGTTCTCTGGAGGGATGCAATCTTGGAATAGTACAGGGGGAGGTGGAAATGTACGGAGTGCGGGTTTAGATTGGATTGTGATTCGGAGAGGAGTGCCGACGAGCATATGATGGGGATTGGGGAGACACTGCGGGGTGTTGGGGTAGTGAGGGCGGAGGAGGTGTTTAGGTGGGACCGTAGGAGGGTGCGGTTGAAGGCGCCGAGAGGAGGGGTTTTTTAGGAAAGTGAGGAGAAAGAGGCGGGAAGGGGGTGGCGTCTGTTCTGGCTTTGGTGAGTGGGGATGTGATGGAGAAGAAGGGGGTTATTGTATTTGGGGAGGGACGAGAGTGGGAGGATGGGTGCGAAGTGGGGGGTTGATATGTGGTTCAGAGCGGGGAGGTTTCTGGGGAGACGGCGTCGGAGCGGGAGCGTGGGCCGGTGGTGGTGGTGGTGGTGTATACGGTATCGAAGATGCGGATGGCGTGGGGGCATGTAGCAGGTGAGGGAGGGAGGAGTGGAGCAGGTCGGGTACGGGATGAGGAGTGAGAGGTTTTCGAAGAGTAAGCTACAGGGGAAGTTTGTGGAGAGGGCGAAGGAGAGGGGTTGAAGGAAGAGGAGAGAGGGTATTGAAGAACAATACGTTGCAAAGGTGATGGGGGAGAGCATGGTCGAGGGGATAGGGGATGTTTTCCCTATTCTGAGGTAGTATGAGGACTGGTTATAAGAAATCTGTACGGTAGAGCAGAAAAGTAGGTATGGAATGGAGGTGTGCACCGTGGAAGCGGGGATAGGTAGCTGAAAATGCGTTCTAGAGTGGTATTGGGGGTGTTTGAGGTACAGTACGGGGGAGGTGAGCACCAAATGGAAGGGGGTGTGAGCGAGAGGATGAAAAAATAAAGACGAAATTGGAGTCGACCGACAAGGAAAAATAGAGTGGTCGCCGTGATGGATGCGGACATCCATGTCGAGCAAGGCGGCAGAAATTTCCGGGGTCGAAATTTTTGAATTTCTGAACCGGCGCCCGTCCTAGGTTGACATAGACATGGCGGAAGTCCATCCCGAGGGGGACATCCGTGGTACTAGAAACAATGAATGTCGTCCTAGTAATACTAGACGTACTAGACCGCATGGACGTCCGGTTCTAGGCGGACATCCAAAAATACTGGAGAACATGGACGTCCGCCTAGTAATACTAGGTGTACTAGAGGTTGTGGACGTCCGCGTCCATTTCCGAGAACACAGACGATCACCGAGTAAACTCGAGCTCAACACGATCCACGTAGGGGTTGTAAATCCCTGGCCTAGCGGTATGCGACGCAACGCACGGTCTCGCGGTGCGACGCAATTCGACGGTCGGTAAACGCGGCGCGCGCGCACGTACGTCGGCGATCGTGAGCAATCTGCACATAACGTCGTAACGCAATCGGTCCTCGCGACGCGCTCAACGCTTAACTCGTAGCTGCGAAAGTGCTGACTGTTTATTGGTAGGGTGCGAAGCCATGCGACCACCAATAGCCAACTACTTGGGACAGGCTGTCCTTTTTGCGGCCGGCTGGCGGCGGCCGCACGCTCGTACGCAAAAAGAGAAAAATTTGGGAAAAGACTTTCGTCATAAAAAACCCAAAAAGGGAAATAAAGAGAAATTCGCGGAAATCGCTACACGTGCCGCGGCTCGCGGTTTCGTGGCAACGTTCGCGCGCACGCGCTGGCATCGACGCTCCGTGACACGTAATCAAAACGCCACGCGTACGCTCGCTTACTAACTCAAACGGATGCTTGCGGACTTACGTAAACGCGCGCGCTCGCATCGATTTCGTCGACCAACTTAAATTGCAGCACACCTGTGCCGAACGCGTATCTAAGTGCGCCTCATCCGGACCATCCTCAGTTTTCATATCTCCCTCTCGGATTATTTCTACCCTGTCGGAATTTGCAGAGTTGGAGTCGGAGGATATCGCAATCAACTCGGGAGATCCAGTGCTATGCACTCTATTTGGAGTTCCAGTCCCCGCCTTCTGGCGCTTCAGCCTCTCCGTACCGGATTTATGAGATTCGCCACCACTGTCAGATTCTTCCTCACACATCAACTCGCCACCTTTGCAGGCTCCCGACCTCTCGGCTTCGATATTATTGTTCTTTGAAAATGCAGAACGACGCCTATTGTAAGGGATCAGTTCTCTAGACTTCATGGTAAACACTAGATTACTGTTCCTACAGCATCATACCCGACCAACCAATGAGATAATAACATTCCACAGAGACCAAAGCTCCCAACTACAAGGGAAGCTTACAGTAATTTCTCCTACGAGGCTACTTACAGCTTTTCGTACGCCTTACAACACCTAGAAGACACTTGAGCAGGCTACTTACATGTTATGATACACTTACAGCACCTGTCATGTGACTGCCACGGTTACTTACAAGATTACATGGCTTTTTCAGCCACTGTCGCCCACTTACAGGGTTACTTACACCCATACGCCCGTATGACAGGTAACTTACAACTGTACCTGACGGAAACCTCGTTTTTCAATGAATTTTCAACTGTAAGCTTGGATATAAGAAATGTAAACCTACACTGTAAGCCGTGCTGCGGGGCTCGGTCGCGCCCGGCTCCAGTTTTCCACGTGTCTGGGTTCCTGCCAAACCCCTTACACGTGTGACATTGCTGGACTCTTACACGTGGCCCTCCGTGTCACACTTTCCTCATGACCGTTTCCAGATCCGCCACCACCTACAATATCTCCCGTTCCGATCTCCTATTGGTTGATCTCCCGCTACCCGCTCCTCGTAGTTACCCTTCATTTTACCCCTCCTAGAGCTACCTCCTAGTCCATATAAACTACCCTCCGCTCCCCACCTCCCTCAGGATTCGGAGGCACCTTCGACCGGAACACCTCCCAAGTTGTGCCTTAACCCCCACACCTATGGTACCTTCGTGCACGAGGAAATGGCGATCCGCCGCCGTACCGCTCTGCGCGCTTGCGTTTCGCCATCCAACTACGAACTAGAACACTATATTCGGCATCGATCCAGATGTAATCTCCTGAGACAGTGGTTCGCCCAGGGCAAAAGTTTTTCCGGTTCGCTAGCTGTCTCTTTGACTGGTGGAGTGGCACAGAATTCCAGTCAGTTTCTTCAACATCAAGGTCGAGGAACGACGCAAGTCTCTCGTCCCACGGGCACCAAGAACATATTCAAGTGGAAGCTCCCGTAGGGCTCTCAACACACATGGTGGACAGTACCACAAGCGGCCTTTATCGTACGCATCCCATACCAAATACACCGCAACATGTACGACCCATTGGGTGCGATGCACGACCCACCAACGTGAACCAGGCTTTTGAAATACTTCGGACCCCACATAAGCTAAAACCGGCGGTAGTTCTGCCCAGAACCCTTATGGCATTTCCCATTCTCCCCACAAAGGTGGCACAGGAACATAACGCTCCTCAAGGGCAGCACGTACAAAGAATTGGCCTCGATGTTGTGCCAAAACGCGAAGTAGCCTTACTCGGAACGAAACCGGCGCTCAAAGCGCAAAGTGTCTGACCAGAAAAAGCTGTTGGCTTTCCTCGCATCCCGATAATCTGATGGAAGGAGCTGTCCGGAACATAAGATCCCAGCGGGGTCAAAGGGGGTGGGGCTTCCATTGATTCCGCATCGCGGGTAGTTGTCCGGTATGGAACCACGGAGCCCTAGCATGAAATCTCAAGTCATCCGGGCGCTCGAGAAGCTCCTCGCGTGAGGGCGTCATCGCAAAAAGGGTAGATTACTCTGAACTGGCAGGGCATAGGAAAACTAGTTCACCTCCCCTGGACAAACCACAGAGCAGTACTTGATTGGAGAGTTGACGACAGTTCGACGGTATATTCTTGTGCTTCCACCACCGGCGCTCGTCTGAGCGGAGGGGAGTGTGGTGCAATGCCACGTGGCGGATCGCCTTGCATGATACGACGCAAAACAAATTTTGTAATTTGGAACTTTTATTTTCCAAAAATTTGGTGTATTTATACCCTGACCACGGTATAACACCGGCCGTGTCACACGGAGAAACAGTGATAAATTTTAATGGACACTAACACTGACTATCCCACTTCACACTTACAGTGTATATACCCTGCCGGCCACCCCACTCATTTAGGGTTTTCCGACCGCTTACTGTACAGTATCCAGTATCTAGCCTACCCATTCACAACCGTAGAACGACACTTAGGGTTACCCGCAGTGCTGTAACATACTATTTATTCGACGGCGAATCGCCAAGTCCTTCGATTGTAAAGTTACCGGAAGTTCGGGTGTCATTTTGCTCCCAAGGTGCGTTCCGCCGTCTCATCTAGTCTGCTTCTCCCTTGAGTATAGTGCTTGGCACCCTTCCGGTACTCGTTCGTCGCTGATCCAGCGTTTGCCTTTTGGCTTTCACCTACTGTATCTGCATTGCTCCTTTGCCACGCGCGACCCTGTGGCGCGCGTGCCCCTCTATCGGGTCTTCGGCCTCTTGGTGTACCACCGGACCTGATCGTGTCGCTTCGCTCCCATCCTGCGGATCGCAGTAACCTCTTGCCTACTCCGCCTGTGGATATACTGCATGGCACAAGTCAGGCCTTACTCTTGCCGCTGGACCAGCGCCTCCGGCATCGCCGTCTCGCTGTATCAACTTCTCTGCCCTTTCAGGGTCTCTTCCCTGCACGTGCCACCCGTGGTGCACGTGCCCACTCACCCTTTTCCACCTACCAGGTTCCCTCACGTGCTTGGTGGACCACCATTCACGCTGTATCAGCTCCCCTCCATCTCCTTCTCGACCGTTGGTCATTCCCCTCACACACTAAGTGTCCGTTGACACCAGTTGTATCACCGTCACACACTACCACTTAAGTGTACCACTGATCCAGTGTTTGCGCTATCCCTTCTACTCCTTTAGGGCTGACCTGACAAGCCAACCTCTCACCTGCATAGCAGTATCACTTGAACCAAGATTCTCGACGTATCTTCTGTGTGGCCTTACAGCCCACAGTCAAACAGGCAATCCGCCTTAGCTCTACCACCTCTACCCTGAGCCTGACTACCGAGACAGGAGGGCTCGAACACCTCGCGGTGCTTAGCCGAATCGGCTCACTACCCTAAGTCGAATCGACAGCTCGGGCATTGCACTACATATTCTACCTAGATGTGTAGTGCAATGGATTTGTCGATTCGAAAAAGGACAGACTCGGCTGTAAGCCGAATAGGCGAGCCACCGAGAGGTCACCTCTCGGGCCAGGAGGGCTCGAACACGGTGTTCGACCCCTCCTGGCCCGGTAGCTAGGCTCGAGTCGAGTGTGGCACAGCAAAGGCGAATCGCCTGCCTTAGTGTGCGTTGTAAGCCACAAAGACGATCCGTATAGAATCCTGTGGTCACATGGTGGGTCATGGTGGTGCACCGAAAGGATGGTGAATCACCGACCCTAATAGGAAGAAGGGAGGACAACAGGCACAACAGGGATGAGTGACTTGTGTAAGAAGACACGAGCAGATGGCCGTGCTTAGGGAAAATGTAAGAAGAAAGGGGAGCCCTATGGAGTATGGCGGGCGCTGGTACAGCGATGCATACAGAGATACACTGATACAGCGGGGGAGGAGTAGTCGCTCGACAGCCGGACACCAGGTACCCGAAAATACCTGATAGAAGGGCACACGCACCACCAGTGACACGTGGTATTGGGGAAGGGAAGCTGATCCAGCAGAGTAACCAGTCAAAAACTGAATCAGAAAGTGAACAGGGTCGGTGCAGTGCAATTCCACTTGGCGAAACGCTTACAGCACGGTGTTTCACCTCCAATTTTGGGCACTTTACCCAATTCCTTTATTTCCAACTGTTTTGGACTATTTATTCTAACAGAAGTCCAATCACTGAACACGTGGCACGTGACACCAGTGGTACACTGAATTGTACACTACAGCTGACAGTTTACACTGTGATTTCAGTGTGCCAGCACCACCGGCACACCCTTCACTGTAGTATACGTGGCAATTCCGAAATTGCAATTATTCGCGACTTTCCGCAGAATTCGAATTTCGGCGGACACGACCGGCGACAGCAATGTACGAGCATTGCTGGCGCATGCACGCGCGCATTCGGCACACGTGTGGCAGTGAACGATCGTTCACGTGGTCCGTTGGCCGCGTGCCAGTTCGAACCAACGGGTCCATACGCGCGACCCACAAGGCCCTTTCCCATTCGGGGACGTTACGAACAGTGTTTGCACTGTAATGCGATTCCATCGTGGCTAAATAGGTATTGGCAATGTGCCGGGAGGGAAAGGGGACAAGCATCGATCGGAGAACGTGCTCTAGTCTACGACTGACTTCTACGTTTCCGCTTTACGTTTCTGCCTAGCGAGGCTTCGTCTCCGTCGAGCTGCGTACTCCCTGCCCATTGCCACACGTGAGGCTGATCTCGTGTCGTGCCTACGGTTTGGTTGAGAGCGCCTCCGGTGACGTGCCATCTCGTTAGAAAAACGTGAACCATGCGTGTAACGTTGCGTCGTGACGCCCGTGTCTACCTGCTAACCTACTCTACCCTATCCTTTCTACTTCGCTACTAATACAGCCAAACACCAGCGGATGGCACTGTTTCGTTGTTTCGTTCGAAGGACACTGTGTCCACTGGCTCTTACCAGCTAACTTCTAACGAACTGTCGTTCCACAGAAGTAACAGCTTTCCAAGCGTCATATCTCAAGATAACGCTGAGCCACATGAACGGTGGAACAAGTCTAAGAAATTTTGCAGCTGCGCCTGCAGCTAGGGTCGGGAACCATGGACAAGAGAACCACAAGGCGCGAGAGTAAGTCCACGCCAATAGGCAGTGCTTAGAAAATATAGGATGGCATAGAGCGGGCCCATTTGCGTAAAGATTATGTGTCGTAGACGAAACATTATCACGGCGCACTGAGGATTACAGTTATTCCAACATTGATTCCTCCCTTCCCAATTTGTTCAGTGACCGTTCCGTTGCGGAAACAATTGGTCTGAGGAATTGTTCGGTACAGTTCTATTCACTACTTTCCTTTCTTTATTCGATACAATTCTATTCTCTACTTTCCCTTTATTTTTCTACGATGTATCTTGCCTTGCTATAAGTACACATTTGGTCTGCACTACTTTCAGTAAATCAAGTCAGCAAAGTGGTACACTGCTGCAACGACTATCATCTTTTTTCTCGGGTTCTAGCAGTTTATGGGCCCAGAGCCTAGTCGCTTGTATCCTTTGTCTCTGAAACGCATTGAAAGATCCCTGCGGATTTTATTGAAACAGACCATGGCTGATCATGACAAGATCCGCATAAAGCCTTTAGACGAGAGGAGAGATTATCGTCTTTTGGAAAATACGAATCGAAGCGGCTTGTGATGCAAAAGAACTCACGGATCATTATTCACTGAAGCTAATCCGTATGAATCAGACAGCCCCAAGTATGCCGCATTCCAGACGACCCAACGAAAGGCAAGCTTCATTATAATCCATGCATTGAATGAGAAACCTCTCCGTGTAGTGAGATTTGAAGTCGGAAATCCATACAGGATGTTGAAGAAACTAGATGAGCGCTATGACTCAAAAACAACTGCTTCGCGCATATGAAAATTGAGTGAGCTTGCCTCACTTCGTTACAATTCTATACACATGGACATGGGTACACACGTTGATCAAATGGAAAGCATTCTGGAGCAATTAGAATCAATGGATAAGAAAATACAAGAACTTCCGTCGCCTTGCTAGTTGTATCTATTGAAACACCAGAACTATCGGCTGTCACAGCTGCTATCAAGACAATATCTGATGACAGAGCAATCTGGGATGATGTAACACAGCGTTTAATCGAATAACAACGTGCTGCACACGTCAGAAAACGAGACACGAGCGATCCAATGCTGCTGGTAAGCAACACAATGTCTGTGACATATGTAATCGCCGAGGCCATAAGACATCTAGATGTTACCTAAACCCTAAGAATCCGAACAATCGTTTAAATATATCAAATGAATCTCATAATAATACCACATCGGCCAATATATCAGAAAATCCAACAAAACCAGACAAACGAATCAAGGAGAAGAAGACATATAAGAAGGACATTCGTGCTGCTATCGCTTGATCAATGGCAGAAAAGACTACGAACAATTCCTCATTGATGTTAGACTCTGGTACAACATCCCACATGACACAAAGCATTAACTCTCTTGATGATATAGTTAGTTGCAATATCCCTATTGCACTTGTGATGATTCAACAATAACTGCAAAACTCAAAGGGCCACGCGATGTTAACTGGAATAATTCGTCTGGAACATCAACAGTGAGGCTTACAAACGTGCTTAATATCAGATGAACTTGCCATGGACCTACTATCAGTGCCTGCTCTTGCCCAAAAGGGAATATGTGTGCTACTTACCCCACAGAGGCATTCATGATTGATTCAGAGAATAAGAATTCATAATAGGTGCTGCCTACCGTGATAGTAGTTGTGATTTATACTACATTGGAACAAATGAAACTGAGCCTCTCCCTCAAGATATCAATGAAGTGAACATTGTACTGTCGAAACATGTATGGCAATAGTAACTCGTCAAGATTCGGATCGAAACACTTTAGGAGGGTCGAAAAATTATAAGAAAGCACAATTAATGAATTTGACATGAGACGAAGAATCTAGTTCTTGAGCAGGCACTCAGTCTTTCAATTCCGATTAAAATACACAAGTTTATCTAGATATGGTCGATCTTGGAAATATTAAGCACATAGAGAGCGAAGCGGAGTGGTTAAAAGGGAATTTTATCGAGTCTATGGCATCGCCGAAGTCGCATTTCGGATCACATCGTATCATTGAACGAATGATTTCGGACGGAAAGCTTCCTTCACCGAATAGAAGCTCGCTTTGATGTACTCCTTGTGATAAGGGTAAGTTTCAACGCAAATATGAAGGAAGTTTGACAAGAGCTTTATGTCCAGTGTAGTATACGTGGCAATTCCGAAATTGAAAAATTTACGATTTCCGCGGAATTCGAATTTCGGCGGACACGACCGGCGACAGCAATGCACGAACATTGCTGGCGCATGCGCGCGCGCATTCGGCACACGTGTGCAACGAACGTACTGGCAACGGCCAACGGACCAACGGGTCCCTACGTGCGACCCACAAGGTCCCTTCCCATTCGGGCGTTACGAGCAGTGTTTACACTGTAAAGCGATGCCATCGTGGCTATATAGGTATTGGCATCGTGCGGGAGGGAAAGGTGACAATCATCGAACGAGCAACGGCTCTAGTCTACGACTGACTTCTACGTTTTACGTTTACGTTTTCGCCTAACGAGGCTTCGTCTCCGTCGAGCTGCGTACTCCCTACCCATCGCCGCACGTGAGGCTGATCGCGTGTAGTGCCTACGGGCCTGGTTGAGAGCGCCTACGGGCCTGGTTGAGAGCGCCTACGGGCCTGGTTGAGAGCGCCTCCGGTGACGTACCACCTCGTCCGTTAACGTAATCCTCGCGTGGATTGTTGCGTCGTGACGCTCGTGTCTACTCGCTAACCTCTACCTTCTACCGTTCTACCAATACAGTCAAACACCAGCGGGTGGCACTGTCCGTTCGTTTCGTTTCGTAAGGACAGCGTGTCCACTAGCTCGTACCAGCTACTTCTAACGAACCGTCGTTCCACATCCAGGCTATCTACATATGGACGTTGTTGGTCCGATTGATCCTGCAAGTGACGCTAGTCATCGATAATTCCTTACAATAGTCGACTAATACTCTCGATTTATTGATATCAAGCTGCTCATGGCTAAAGACGAAGCATCGACTGGAATAATTCAATATATATCATTCTTTGAGCGTCAAACTGGAACATCTGTTCTCGCACTCCACTCCGATGGAGGAACAGAATTTAAAAGAGCACAGGAGGAATTGAATGACAAAGGATTAATCATTATAACAACAACGCCATACACACTGCCCTCTAATGGACTTGCCGAGCGCTCACAAGGATCATTGCTCACAGGGGCCAGATCTGTTCTGTCAGAATCAAAGCTCCCTCTAACCTTTTGGGTCGATGCAATTAAGCATGTCACTCAATGCAAACATGCAGTGACACATTCTTCCACTAAGGAAATACCTCACGAACGTTTGTATCGAAAGAAGAACAATGACTTGAAACATATACGCCCATTTGGCTGCATCGCAATTGTATTGCCAAACAAGAACTCGTTCAAGAAGTTGTTTCAACTCGCTCTATTGACGGAATAAACCTAGGGCATATTCGAGGAGGCTTATACAAGATACTGACAAAGGAATCAGTCATAATTACATAGCATGTACGCTTCAATGAGGATATATTCTCTGGCCTGTTCCTGATCGATACAGAGAGACCATTAGAAGACAGAAAACCAGGAATGAACTATCGCACGTTGTATCAAAAGATGATAATGAACAAAATGCATAGTTCATAGCCCAGTAACTTTAGAATATTCAGATTCTAATCAAAGTGACGCAGAAGCTTCCATTGACACTGCAGAATATCAAGATGGCAGTGAACGCTCAAGCACAGAGCAAGAAGAAAATGAAATTTACCATCATATCAACTCCATTGAAGATGATACAGTTACAATTACTGGGCTGTTTCCAGAATCAAATGATGACACTGAGAGCAATTCGACTCAGGCCTTCCAGAACAGCGATCAATACAGAGCAACGCCGGCTCTACCCAAGACAATTTGTACCTCTGATGAGCCGATTATCAAGTCGGCTCTACAATCTCCCGAGCGGGGCCATTGGTTGAGGGCTATAGAGGAGGAATTTGATTTATTGGAAAATAGTGGAAGCTATACTAAATTGGATCAATCGTCTGCAATTGATCCTACCACTAAGACACTTCCATCTAGAATAATATTGAAGATGAATAGAGATGAACGTGGCAGCCCGTCTCGATTTAAAGCCAGACTAGTGGCACAAGGGAATCTGCAAAGACTAATCAGTGGAAAATACTCTGAGTTATATGCGCCGGTTGCATGCTTTGATCTCTTCCGTATACCACTGGTTCTTAGTGCTGAATTCGGGTGGACGCGCTGTCATATTGACATCAAGTCTGCATTTCTGTATGCAAAACTACCAAGCACAATGAAAATATAGCTCAAGCTCCCTTCCATTGATGGAATAATGAGATTTAATGGACATACAGTGATTCTGATCAAATCATTATACGGTTTGCGACAAGCGCCGAAGCGGCTATGGTATCAAGAATTAACGAAAGTTCTGCGATCTCTCGATTCACCGCCACTGGAGTCAAACGAATGTATGTTTATATTGTCTACATCAAAAGGAATGGTCTTACTACTAGCCTATGTTGATTATCTCGCCCTTTTTGGTGATCAAAAGATGGTTGAGGAGGTGAAAAAGAGGCTTTCTTCCATATTTGATACAACAGACCTGGGCAGGAGCGATTTTTCCTCGGTGTAAGGATCAAGGAGAACTCAGAGTCTATACACATTTCACAGCAACACTTGCAGAAAAGGTTATAAGCTTGTTCAATATGTGTACCGCCAAATCCACAAATATTCCACTACCTCTAGAAATATTCTCTATGAAGTCAAACAGGATCTCACGGAGAATGAGAATGCTGAAATGAGTAATGTTCCCTACAACCCTGTACTAGGAGCTCTTCTATATTTGGCAACGCATACACGCCCGGATCTATCAGCTGCAGTCTCCATGCTCGGAAAATTTCAGCTGCGCCTGCCCCGAGACACTGGAGGTAATGAAACATGTCGTTCGATACCTTATTTGTACAAAGGCATTGGGTATATTGATCAAGAAGGGAATTGGAAATACATCTTTGGAAGCATGGTCGGATTCAGACTGGGCGCGTGATCTCCACAAGAAACGTTGAAGGAAATGTATTGTTATTACGCTTAATTCATTTCCG